>OY294051.1:38053214-38296464 GCA_958510825.1 Brachypterus glaber | reverse complement strand
ACCCAATTAATTTATGTGCATTATGTTAAGACTACCGACAGTAGGTTAAAATCGTAAAAGGCAAACGTAACATAACTCTATTCGGCTGTTTTTTCTTATTCAATAAATCACTACAAAGAAGTAATAAAACATCGGATATTTTTATTTTTTTCAAGTTTTATTACAAATTAAAATATATAGGTAAACATCTGAGGCGATTAAAATTAATAGTTTGGACTATAAAATATTTATTTTATTGGTTTTCTAGTATTTAAATGCAGTGGCGTAGACAGAAAAAGGTTATAAAGAATAGCATATTGAAGAACTAGTTTCATAATATAGAAAATTTATTATACAGAGCGGTTCAAAAGACACCCCCACTCCTCTTAACTTTTTAACCAGTTGAGATATCGACTTCAATTTGGAACTTTTAAATAAGACAACTTAAACTATCTTTTAGCATATATTTAATACTTTCAGCTCTTAAAATGTGGGCAGGGGGCATGGAGGCACATTTTTTTAAATGGAAAGGGGTCGTGTAATACATCATTTAAAGCGTATACAATTCTCCATTTAACTCATATTTTAAAATTAAAAAAAAAATTGTTTTAAATGGTGTTGAAAATGGTATTAATGTCAAAATTCCTCTAAAAAAAAACAAATAATTTTTTAAAAATGCCTAATTTCATCATAAAAAAAGTTAATTATACTTTTAAACTAATTTTAGTTGACATAAATAATAAATTATATAAAAAAACTTAAAAAATCGAATTTTTTAGCAAAAAAAATTGAAAAATCAAAACCTTAAAAAACCTTTATAAAAAAATTAAAAATGTTAGTTTAAATAGAGAATTTTATAAGCTTTAAAATTATGTATCACACGACCCCCCTTTCCATTTCCATATTTTTTCATAGTTTGACCATATTTTTAATTTTATATAATTTATTTGTTGTTACATTATGCTGTGTATTTTTGCAATCTGCATGCAGTATTCACGCAGCAAATCTGTTTTATTTAATAAAGTTTTTCTCTTTTCAAGATTTTATAGTACTTTTCTGTTTTTATATTCTTTTTGATAGGTAATGATTAGTGTTGTATTTTGATCACATTTTGGGTCGTAATACAAACAACATTTTTTCTACGATCTAAAATAAATAAATAAATTTCAGACAGCACAAAAATATTTAGCCCACGAAATTGAGATTTGATTCAAAATAAATATAATAATTGCATATTAAAAAAATTGCGGGCCAACATCTCGTCGCATATAACTGACAGCTCTTTTACGATTGACATGCCGGTTGCCTACACTGTGCGCGCGAAAAAAATCACTTTATGCTTGCTGTCATGGTAACGAGCAGAACAGTAAAATACTAAGAAATAGATTATTTTGAAGTCTGAAAACTTCATTTGTTTTTGTAGAAATGTTAACTTTTCTATTAAATCGTAGAAAAAATATGTTTTTTGTAGCGTTACGCTCATGAAACAAGCTATAAAACGAAATTTAAAGTAAGTTAGCTTAAAACAAAAAGTTTTACAGCTATTTCCATGCCTATGCTTTTATTGAGCAATTTTTATGTAGGAGTAGTACTTATTTTTTCTAAGCAATATAACTTTAAGATTTTATAGTACTTTTCTGTTTTTTTTTTTATGTTCTTTTTGATAGGTGTAATAATTAGTATTGTATTTTGTAATTAGTGAGTATATTTTATTTTTATTTATTGATGCCATCGTAAAGCGTATTAATTGGGACGCTAAATGGTAAACAATGGTACTAAAATGGTACCAATAGATGATATTAAAAGTTCAAACGATTTGTTTCTATTTACACGCAGATAAATAATTACTAAAACCAAGTAAGTAATATTTAGAGTAGGGTAGAAAAGTTTGTATATGCGCAAGCATGTTAAGTACTCAGGCCAAGTAAAAGTGCTTAATTTGAATAATAAAATTTGTTGTATTGAGTTTAAAGAAACGTAAATGAAATATGGCAAGTAGATATTAATACTGAGTATTCAAAATATTAAAAATAATAATAAAAGTACTAATACTAATTTTTTGGAAACAAGTAGGAGAACCCGGGCAGAACGGGATGGTTAACGTTTATGGTAAGCTATAAGGATGATTTGAAAAAAAAAATATTCAAAAAATTGTTAAACTATCGTTTATTATATATCTTTGGAACAAATTGCACAAATTTTTCCAAAAATTAAAAAATTATATTAAAAAATGGAGTCACAAAAAATGCATTTCATCCCGTTCTGCCCCATACCCGGGCAGAATGTTATATAAATATCGAGATTGTTTAATTTCACGGTGATAGCTTCCACAGCACGTTAAATGTTCTCTGAGGCACAAAAAAAATATTTTTTTATTTTTCATATTACCCAATAGGTATCATAAATATAATAATATTATATAATAATAAATATTATATATATATATATATATATATATATATATATATATATATATATAATATAATATTATATTTAAATATAATCAATAAAAATAACAGGACTTTCCTCGAATCAATATCCATAAATATTATAAATGTACGCAAAAATTCGATACTGTAAAACATGCGGAAAGTGAATGCGCTTTCTGCAGAACTACACAAAAAATAAGCACGCCAATCAATACATCGTAGCTCACTGAATGTTTAAATATGATTAGCTTAACTCTGTCACACATCCTCGCCCGATAAAAGCTCCATACGGTTTCGCCCCGTATCCCGTTTCGAACCGTGTTCCCCTACTTGCATTTATTAATCATTTCTCTGTGTATAAGAGGTAATTCTCTCATTGTCGGTACTTTAATTATATTTAACTAAAGTACCTTTACCTTCTTATTACCGTGTAGCCGCTTAAAATTTTCTTTTATTTTAAACCAAAAAAACAAATTTTTCATAAATCATTTTCAAATTAATGTTCAAAAATACGGTTGCCTAAATAGGCCGTTTATTAAGCAAAATGGGCGTATCTCAAACCCAAAAACTTCAATTAATTAAGAGAGAATGAGTTAATGAGTTTTCGAAAAAAATTACCGAAACATTTTTTCGGTACTACTGCTCTTAATGGATGGTACTACCGAAATTGCCTATTAACGAACTAATTATCGAGAAATATAACAAAAACAATACACTGACAAACATTTTAGGTATTTTTAAAATATTTAAGCGCGCATATGCTAGAGGGTCCTCCTAGAAGTATCATACGGTAATTTCTAATTTTCCGAAATCGTCAAAATCGTCTATAAACAAAAAATTTTGAGCACAAGGTGTTTCATGAAAACACAAACAACTTTGAAAATGTCCGTCCGTCTAATGTCAGGTTTTTTGTAAACACGATTTGATCTACTCGAAATTTTGAAAATAAATCCCCCAAAAAAAGTTATTTTTTTATTTTTTTTGTTTTTTTTTTGCAAAAAATAGGAAGTTTTGTTTTATTGGCAGCACTTTTTTTTTAATATATTTTTTTATAATTCTTCCTATTCGTCTTTTGTTTTAATCAAATTAGTTAACTTCACATCTTAATTAAACCCAAAAGGAGATAAGCAGAAAAAAATATTGAATTACCAAATATTTTTATCATGATACCTGGTCAGATTTCGATACCATTGATGGGTAAAAACAAATGAATATGGCCACCCAATGGGTACTTGTTATTCAGGATTTAAGGTGACATTGAATTTTATCACCTTTTTACCGAGGGTAGTCCGAAAGTAATATTAAACATTACAAAAATTTGGTGAAAAAGGCACTAAGCTCCTACATTATGCAATTTTTGAGAAATTTTCATATATACACAAGAGGCTGAGAATTATGCGGGAAAAATTCACTGTTTTCATGAAAATTTGCTGTCTGGAAATAATTACGACCGGGGCGTCGCCCCTGGAGTAATTATTTCATTTGACAGCAAATTTGAATGAAAACTGTGAATTTTTTCCGATAATTCGAAAAATCATGTGTTTCATCGGAAGATTATTTTTTAACGATTTATAATATGTCAAACCAACTTTTAATTTTTTTTTATCGCAAAATGATATAAATTGTTTTATCCACGGCCGTGATTAATAGGCCTATTAATCACGGGTCTGTAAAAATAAACCGTTTAAAATTTAAAATGACCGTGGATAAAGTATAGAATTCTACTCGCGTATAACAGCTATTAATCATTCGGGTGATTAGGCCACTCGCCTGTCGGCTCGTGTCCCAAAATTCACCCTCATTGATTAATAGCAATTATTATACGCTCATTGAATAATATACTATTATTACAGGCATATTCTTTGATTTGGTTAATTTAATTCTGTTCTCAATTGATAAACTAAAACCTTTTTTGTCCATTTTTAAATTGCAAATTATGGTTCTGCCAATAGTTTAGTCACAGTACTTAAGAACGCTTTGAGCTACCGACTTGAAATTTGGTATGCAGATCTATTTTTATATTATCTTGAAAAAGTTCGTATTTGAGCAAAATCGGTTGGGGGAAGGGGGGTTAAATTTTTGTTTTGGTCGTAATTTTTTTCTTATTTAAAATAGAAGAAAAATTTAAAAACCACATAAAACGTTAAATAAACTACACAAAAAAATTATTATCATGTGGATCAGGGATGAATAAAGGCAAAAGTGTTTTTTATATATTTTTTTCTAAATTCTTAGTTTTTTGAAAAATTAACAAAAGTTTTAAAATATATTTTGAAAAAAATCTTTTTTTCATATTTTAATTTTTTTTTTCATTTTTTTTTTATTTTTTTTTTATATAAAAAAAAAACTATAGGGGACAGTATTTTAAAGTTGGCCGTAATATTTTTCTTTGTATTGTTTATAAAAAGTTTTTTGGTGAAACCAGGTATATCGTAAGAACGGCCACGAAGGCGATAAAAATCTAAAAAACCATCCCATTTAATTTATAGTGGTGTAATGGGTTGACACATAAACTAATTGGTAAATCGTAACGAATAAATTTGTCTACAAATTGGTGCCAATTTTGGTGGTTTTCAAAAAAATGTCGCCATAAATAAAACAGACACCTTTTAGTCATTCAATAATAAACCTGTATTCTACGGAATTCAAGGTACGTATTCAACATTTTAACCAAATTATCACTGTAGTATATTTAACTTTAGGTTAGAATACGTGTATAGTATACATAGAGAAGAAAAGAAGACTAAAAGCAACGAACTAATAACTCTTCTCTCTAGAATAGGCATTTCATTTGTAAAAACTGACAAAAACGTAGCCAACATATACATTTGTCTGTCTTACTCGCACAGATTTGTTCTAACAGAGACAACAATAACAGTTACACGTAATTGTTATTGTTCATGCCTGAATATACCTACTGTTTGTTTACAAACAAACCAAGATGTTGGCGATACTTTATATTAACGGTATGCGTATTCTAGTGAGAAGAGTTGTTAGTTCGTTAATTTTAACCAAATTATCAGGGGTAATATCATAAGTGATAGGTTAGGTATCGGTGGTTTTTTACATAAATTTTACGAATATTAATCCCAATGACGAAAATGCAACGACTGCTTTAGCAGAAGGTGCATTTTCCAAAAATTCGGGATTAATATGAGTAAAATTTGAAAAAAAAGCACCGGTACCTAACCTAGTATCACGAATTGATATTTAGGGAGAGAATACATATATAATTAATATTTAATACACATTCCTCTTAATTATAACGTATTAATCCACAAATAAATTATATTTTATAAATTAAAAATCAAACAATAAGCACAATTTTAGATTAAAGAAAAGAGGGGTAAAAAAACCATCGAAGGGGTAAGGTATTTTCACTTATCAGTACAGCATACTACATATACAGTGCGGTCCAAAAGTCACCCCCCCCTTTTAACTTTTGAACGAGTTGAGATATCGACTTCAAATTTAGAACTCTTAAATAAGACAACTTAAACTATCTTTTAGCATATATTTGATATTTTCAGCTCTTAAAATGTGGGCAGGGGGGCATGGGGGAATATTTTTTTAAATGGAAAGGGGGGTCGTGTGATACATCATTTTAAAGCTTATAAAATTCTCTATTTAAACTAATATTTTTAAATTTTTTAAAAATGTTTTTTAAGGTTTTGATTTTTTATTTTTTTGTGTAAAACATTCGATTTTTTAAGTTTTTTTTATAAATTTTTATTTATGTCAACTAAATTAGTTTAAAAGTATAATTAACATTTATTTATGATGAAATTAGGCATTTCTAAAAAATTATTTGTTTTTTTAGAGGAATTTTGACATTAATAACCATTTTCAACCCCATTTTAAACCCAAAAAAAAAATGTTTAAATTTAAAAATATGGAGTTAAATGGAGAATTTTATAAGCTTTAAAATGATGTATTACACGACCCCCTTTCCGTTTAAAAAAATGTGCCCCCATGCCTGACCACATTTTAAGAGCTCAAAGTATTAAATATATGCTAAAAGATAGTTTAAGTTGTCTTATTTAAAAGTTCCAAATTTGAAGTCGATATCTTAACTGATTCAAAAGTTAAGAGGGGGGGGGGGTGACTTTTGGACCGCTCTGTATATATAAATTGTATTCTCACTATAGTATATTTAACTTTAGGTTAGATTACGTGTATAGTATATTCAATTTTAGGTTATAGTCGGAGAGCTGGTGACAATTTTTATTTCATTATTTGCTCCCGGCTATATTTTATATATCTCTTAAAGTACATCTAATCTATTTTAAAATTGCTAGACTCCGAATCCGGTTCCTTTGGGTGCTAAAAGCTGCAAAAGCTATGGCAATGAGCTACCAAAAAATCTATTTTTAACTTGCCGAGTCATATACATTTCATTTACAATCAGATTAAGTTATTTTCATAGTTATACACAATAATTCTGGGGCCAAGGGGTTAAGAAAAGTCTTTAAAAAGTGCCTTTAAAATATGTTATACTTAATTTTTTAAAGGAATGAGAATTTGTGAAATGACATTTTGATTAAATGAAAATTATTAAGAAATTTTAGTGTTGACATATGTCAGATAAAGTTTTTAAAGTCTTTTTTCAACTCTTAGCCTACTGAATAATTGTGTAAAACTGTGAAAATAGACTAATCTAAATGTAATAAATGTAATTTGTTTAACTCGGTAAGTTAAAAATATATTTTTCGGGGACCACACCTTTTCGGGGCTTCTAACATCCAAGAGAACCCGATGAAGGACCTGGCGATTTGCAAGTAGCTTAATTTGAATGTACTTTAAGACATATATAAAATACAGCCGGGAGCAAATAATGAAATAAAAATGGTCACCAGCTCTTAGACTATTAGAACATGCATATAGAATGGAGCTCTCTACAACTAGAATTATGAAACAAAAGACGTCTACCCCATCTCTATCTCATTTGTGCTACACGTTCCAGCCAACCAAATAAATACTGTATTTGTTTTTCATACAATAAATACAGTATTTATTTGGTTGGCCGGAAAATGTAGCAGTGAGCGGCACGAACGAACATAGCTAATGTGAATCTGTAGAATAAGATAATTCTACTAAAATTTAAATGGCGCCAGTAATTTCTTTAATAAAAATAATATAGTTACACTTTTCGCCCGGCCAAGTAAATATTGTATTTGTTCAACAAAGAACAAATACAGAATTTGATTGGTTGGGTGGAAGTGGGAGTGTATGTATGTCTTCTATCCTTTTTGGGTAGAACTTTTGTCCCTATCTAATCTAACGGGAGAAATCTCCATTGTACTTGAATACTACATCATTTCTCTGACTTGGTTCTAAAAGGGCCGATGTCTTTTTTTCCGAATTTAGATTTATACCGCCGAACTAATATTTTTTAGATCTATATAACCTAAAAAACCCAATGTCAGTGCTTGTGAGATAAATGTAGACTTTAAGTAACAAGGGCCGACGTGTATTTTCAATGAACATTTCTGTTAAACTGCTAAAATGGCAAATGTTTGACTTTTTTCAACATCCCAAATTTTTCGAAATACATCGTTGCGTGTAATACAACAAATAGTAAACAAATAGTAAAAAAATAGTTAACAAATAGTAAACAAATAGTAAACCGTATGCCATTACCTGCAATAATATTTCGTGGTAACTATTTAACCGAAAAATTGCTAATTTTTTTTTCTTTATAAAACGTAAAATGCCAAAATATGATACAAATACTTGTATTATAATACACCATATTAATTATTAATAATTATTAATATGGTGCCAAGTTTATCACTATCCCCTCTCCTGAACGTGTTAATTTTATTTTGCTACAACCTCCAGCAATCAGTTTTGCTTGCTGCTTTTTGAGACACCCTGTACATATTTTAACGAGCAGATCCTACATTTTCCCTCGGCATGAAAGAGTAGCAAGAAATAATTTAAAAATATTAATAAATAAAGATATTAATGATAAAAAATTCAATAAGTCAATTAACGAAGTTAAATATCCTCTCTTAATTTTATACTGTTAATTTGTTTTCAATATTTTTACCAGTCATCGATATACGATTTTTAAAGCCATGTTTACAAAATACAAATACATACATTTCCCTTTTATATTTCGATCTATTTATTTATAGAGAATATTATTTATCCAATACATACAGATAATGAGACAATTACCAGCTTTATTTTAAATAGATAAACTCAATAATAACCCCCGCGTGGCTTTTACTTTATTGAGTGTATAATTATTTATTTTACCCACTCAACTGTCACTTGTCAAATTATTTTCTTGTAAATGTCATTAAAATTTTTAATAAAAATATGAATTCCTAAGCTATTTATTGCATAAAACCTTGTATGGCACTCATGGGTAAACCGATATTGCCCTCTCGAAAATTAACCTGCTTGGCTGACGCCAGGTTAATTTTCTCATGGGCAATATCTTACTTTACCCACTAGTACCATAAATAACTATTCCTGGTTAATTCTGTCAAAAAGGGTAAGAAAAATATGTCTTTAAAGTTAAAAAATAATTAAATTTAAAATAATATACAATAAAAAGAGGAGAATATGCCATTATAATAATAATAATAATAATAATAATAATAATAATAATATTTATTGTAAAAATCTGGTTACAATAAATATGCTAAAGACACGTAAATGTAAGAACATTTGTATGTGCTCTAAGTACAATATACAATATATAAATAAGAATTACAATACATAGTTAAAAATAAGAATACAAGTTTAATAAATAAATTTGGAAAAGCCAGTTTGTTTTTTTTTTATTTAGTAGTTATTTTTTTTTATTTTATTTTATTTTATTTTATTTTATTTTTTTAATTAATTAACTTAATATTTAAATAATTAATATATGATTGGAAAATTGGTTGGGTATATCAAAGGCAAGTAAATTTTATCAAGGTAAACTCCTATGATAATGGTCATGAAAATGAAATTATTCAGCTGTATATTAATAAATTAGGTTAAATATATTCTTTAAGTCTTCTTTAAGTTATCTGTTATAAGACTGCGCAGTGTACCATTATATTAGAATTTTAATACTTAAAATGGCTTAATTAACTTTTGCCCTTTATTTAAAAAATAGAGACCATCCATATTATGACAGTTCTATCAACACGGAGCTGTCAGAATATCAAGGTTATTATTAGGATATTATGGGAGGATTGGTGTAGTGGACTACCGCGTCGTACTTGACGAGTTTACTACCCAAAATAGCGTGAGTTCGATTCTTACCGGCGCCGATTTGCCTTTTTCAGTTAATTAATAATTGAAATTTGGCGAAGGCGTAAGTGAAGCGGACACTCCCTATAAATTGGTTCGAAAGTCAATTAAAGCCGGTGGTTCCCTCTACTACTAGCCCACTAAGGTCCTGGACTTAGGGGATGCTTAATTAAGTAGAATAGTACGAGGGTAATACAACATGAAATGTAAAGTAAAATTTATCAAAAAATAAACCAGTCAATAAAAAAATACCATGATCTGAGTTTCTGGTAAACCATTTTTTTTCCATGATGTAAAACTACCTTAACAGATTCACTTAAGCAGTTCTGATTGAATAAAGGCAATTCAATTTAGGTAGTCATTTAATAAACTTAATAAACTTTTAATAAACTGCTGCTTGAAGAGGCTTAAGTGACTTATAATTGAGCCTGATTACAATAGGATATTTTTTAACAAAGACCTACAGCATACTTCCACATTAATATAAGTATAACAATGCCAAATAGACCAATTAAGGTATAAATTTTTATAAACTTTTTTATTTATAAACTTAGAAGAACATTTTACGTTAACAACACCTTTAGACGGAACATTTTTAAAAATATTAATTTTATTTTTTGCCCTTAAACTGCTCCCTTCCTTCCATTGGTTGTAATTAAGAAAAAGTCACTAATAGCATAGTTTGTTCTAGGAATATACTCAGAATGTTTAAGAAGAACAAAATATCGTTAGAAGATTATTAGAATATTTGAATAAGTACAATGAAATAATTCTGTCAACATTTAATACATCTAGCATGTTAATTTATAGGCATGATTGATTTTTGCACGAGTCTTAGCCATATGTTCGTTATTAAATGAACAAGGTATTTAGAAGTAAGTGGTACTTAACTAATACTTTTATTCTGCTAATAATATTATTAAACATAGTAATATTAATTTATCTTTGCATAAATATGTAAAATTAACTAAGACTGGAAACAAGATTCTATCTCAGAAGCAGTACTATTAATTAAATTGTTTATTTGTAGAATATAATGCTAAATATGGTAAATAGGACAGGTACTATACAAAATAGTAAATACCAGTGATTCTTAATATAACATTTATTTTTTTTACAATAATATTTGGTACTACTTACTAAAGAAACTTTAAAGTAGTACCACTTCATATGTAAATCATAGTTATTTATGGTACGAGAGAGGGCAGTATTAGTTTACTCACGAGTGACATACAAAGTTTTATCCAATAAATAGCTTAGAAATTCAGCTTTTATTAAAAATTTTAATGACATTTACAAGAAAATATTTTGACAACTGACAGTTAAGTGGGTAAAATCTACAAAATTTTGTGTTTCGGTTATTTTTTACCGTGTTAAAATTGTGGCTTGAGTACCTACTTGAAGTGAAAAAGAGAAGAAATGACTATAAAATATATCAAAATAATATTTGTTCTTAGAATTTCAAACATGGCGAAAACTATAATGCCAACCAGAAACAAAAATCCCCAAATCAGTCATCATTTAAATGTAAGTTTTTTTTTTAATTTTGGAGCAAAATAGAAAAAATTGTATAAAGCACTCATTTCATAACACGTTTTTAGCGCACGAGTACAAGTTTAGAAAACGAGCCGCTTGTGGCGAGTTTTCTAAAGTACTAGTGCGCTTCTAAAAACGTATGTTATGAAACTAGTACTTTAATATACTATTTTAGTAGTACCTACCGCTTTATCTGAGTATTATAATATGTAAACCACATAAATTTAAAACATAAAATAGTAAAAACTTAATATAGAATTTATTTTTTACAAAATACGTGGTACTACAAACTTTTTAGTAGTACTAAATTAATTTAAAATTTAAACAGCATACCTAATTTAAAATATAATATGGTATATAAACCATACGATACTATTATATTTTGTAGTACTACTCGTAATGTTTTATATTAGTATATAATGCAGTAGTACCTAAATAATAATAAAAGTATAATAATTTCTTATAATTTTACCTTTAGTGAGTTACCTCGGTAGGTACAATTTTTTATTAAAATAATTTAATCATAAAATTTACGATAATAGTTGTCATTGCCTATTTAAAAAATATAATCAACCCATTATAATATTTATAATATATTATAACGAAGTATGGTGATAATTCCAATAAAATGTTCTTTCTATAGATCTAACATATACACAAGGTGTTCCCCAATCCAAGACAGATACAAAATCATTAATAATCATACACAATAGGTGTCTATAGTTTACACGCAGTATTAAAAGGTACCGTGACTAAATACATGCTGGGTACCATGGGTACTATCCATCCCACACGCATCAGTACTGACCTAGTATCTAAATGAAATATTTCCGACGTTTATTTTAAACTTTTTATGATACCAGGAGTATAAAGGAAAGTTAGTACCTAAAGAAAGTGGTACTGGAGTAAAAAGTAAGAAAAAATATTAGTAATTTATAGTTCTGAAGGAGTAGTACTGTTACAATATGCTTCTGATATTAAGTACTTAAATAATAGTACCAAAAGAAGAAAAAAATTAAATGTAAAAAAATATTTTGAAGTCTTTAGCTTAAAGCGTTTTCGAGTTATCATGGTCAAAAGTTTTCCAAAGAGACAGACAAGCAGACAGGCCTACAGAAATATTTTTTTTACGGAAATCATGTTTTACATCGGCACTTAGTGCTACTAAGAGTGCCGATGTATTGAAAAGTCAAAATCTTTGACCACGTTTTTTTCACATTTCTCGACGGTTTAGAGTCGAATTCAGTAAAAAAAAAATTTTGCGTCCGTCTGTCTGTCTGGGTGTAAAGTCTTTAACTCCATTTCTACATGAGATATCGTTTTTTTGCATATTGTTTCTTATCGTATTCCGAAGAGCTGATTAGGTTTTGGGGGTAAACGATTGGGGGTAAGGGGGTAAAAATAGGGTAAAACTCCTGTTTCTAGCGTTTTTTGTTTATAATTAAGGCAATTATTATTGTATTTGGTTAATTTAGCACTTTTATAAAAGATAATTTTAAATTGGTCAAAAAATGTTATAAACAACTTTTTCCTAAAACGCATTGTTTTCGTGATATTGGCATTTAAAGCAGTAAAAGGTTTTTTAGCATATCTCACATATTTATAACCCGATTTCTTAAAATTATATTTTAAATAAAAGCTCTTTTTAAGCTCTATAAAAATGTTACATACAGTTTTTTGCTAGAATATAATGTTTTAAAGATACAAAATTTAAAATCAAACAAAACACCTAGTTTGAAATTTGCAACCTAGATGGCTCTAGTGTACAATAGTGCCGATGTTTTGACAGGGTGCTTGCAACGTTTCATCTAGTTAGAATATAAATGTAAAACAAGCATATTTTTGCTAACGCAAGAAAAGTAAAACGCATTTCGATAATTTCTTCTTGTTTATAAGCATGTATTCATGGTAATCCATTGTCGGGTCTTGACATAAAGCCTCTCATATCAATTTAACATCAGCAAGTCACTTGCCGAAAGGCGCTATGTGCCCATCTCGTAATAAGCCGTGAAGATATGTTATGCTACGCATTCCATTATATACTATTCACAGCAAATGGTACCATACATTTTCCGAAATACTTTTTTAAATATATTTTTGGAAAACGAAAAAATTTTGAAAAACAAAACTAAAAATAAAAAAAAAATCAAAAAATATTTAAAAATTTTTAAACAATTAAAAAAAAAGTTTAGCGGCCTATAACTAGCTATGCGGGGTTAACTTTTTAAAATTAACTTTTTTGTTTTTGGGGGATTAATTTTAAAAACAATAGAACTTGATTTTTCTGAAAATTTTGAGTCGATCGAAAAATTCGTTCTTAAGTAAACGTGTAAACAAAATACATGACATGGGAAGGACAGACGGATATTTTCAAAGTTTCTTATTTTTTCATGAAACACATTTGTATCCAAGATTTTTTTCTCTATGATGTTTTTTGTCGATTTTAGGAAATTCAAACTACCGTATAATACTATTCTAGCGCTACGCGCTGTGAATAGTATAATAAGAGTCCACTCTGGTCTAAAGTATCTGGAGGACCGTTTAGACTTCCAAACAATACCTCTTGGTGAATGGTTACGATTTTTTTTTTCGAAAAAAACAGTGTGAAGTCAGATCCATTAACGGGCTATTGTCCATATCGAACCATGACTATGGGGGGGCCACCGGCCTTCTAAATGCTTACTATTGTTATCTACCAATGGCATTTTATTTGATTATATGATTAGATTTGACAGGTGAATATTATTGCCAAGATGCGGAGTTATATGCCTATGCAACACAATGTTCATTTAATCTGCAGAGCGGTCCAAAAGTCACCACCCCCCTCTTAATTTTTGAACCAGTTGAGATATCGACTTCAAATTTTGAACTTTTAAATAAGACAACTTAAACTATCTTTTAGCATTTATTTAATACTTTCAGCTCTTAAAATGCGGGCAGGGGGGCATGGGGGAACATATTTTTAAATGGAAAGGGGGTCGTGTAATACATCATTTTAAAGCTTATAAAATTCTCCATTTAACTCCATATTTTTAAATTAAAAAAAAAATGGGGTTGAAAATGGGTATTAATGTCAAAATTCCTCTAAAAAAAACAAATAATTTCTTAAAAGTACCTAATTTCATCATAAAAAAATGTTAATTATACTTTTAAACTAATTTTAGTTGACATAAATAAAAATTTATAAAAAAAAACTTAAAAAATCGAATGTTTTAGCACAAAAAATTGAAAAATCAAAACGTTAAAAAATATTTAAAAAAAAATTAAAAATATTAGTTTAAATAGATAATTTTATAAGCTTTAAAATGATGTATCACACGACACCCCTTTCCATTTAAAAAAATGTCCCCCCATGCCCCCCTGCCCACATTTTAAGAGCTGAAAATATCAAATATATGCTAAAAGATAGTTTAAGTTGTCTTATTTAAGAGTTCTAAATTTGAAGTCGATATCTCAACTTGTTCAAAAGTTAAAAGGGGGGGGGGTAACTTTTGGACCGCACTGTATAATATAAAATAGAAAAAACCTGGGTATGTGTGTAATATTAGGGTGGACCTTATATTTTTTTATTCTTAAAATTTTCATTTATGCGTAAGCAGAAAATTCTGAAAATATGAAAGTTATCAAACTTCTGTAAGGGTGCTAAACCTTAAAATACGTAAAATTACCTATAAATCGTAAAAAATCGTTGAAAATTGTCTGTAATTTTTGTATAAGCTAAAATAAGGGCTTGAAATCTTATTTTTTACCTTTTAAGCATACAAAATTATGTGCCAAATTTCAAAAGATTCTGAACCATCCCGAAAAACCGCCAAAGTTGCACCAAACACTAAAATTTACGAATTTCTACCATATTTTCCCTCGCGCCCGTTTTGCTCACACAAATACCATTAAAATTTTCCTTAGATAATTTCTAATATTTAAATTATTGATTTTATTCCTCCGAATAGCAGAAATAATTATATAGGTAGTACTTAGTACTATCAAATTAATTGAAATGTATAAAACTCCGCCCAATAATCAATAAATTCCCGGCATTCCGAAGAAGATTTATAGATATTTAGTATGTCTCATTGTATTAAAGGTGTTAACATCATTAATAAAGAATTATTCTTTATTGTGTAGCTTACTATTAAGTAGATATCATGATTTTTTCATAGTTTTCAAGACTCTTCACGACTTGTTTTATCAAATCTTCCTCATTTATTTTACTGTCAGATTAAAAACATTGTTATTGCATCGAAACGTTTAAAAAAGTTTCAAATACCATCTTACATAACATTCTAGGGAAATATAGTACGACCCTGTCTCCCTAGCAGAAAATTTTAGACTAAAAAATGCATTTTCAATAATATTTTTGCTATTACTACAGAAAATTTAGGACCTAACTGCAAAATGGATCATGATTTTTAAAATAGTCCTGGATAGAGATTCAAATTTCATTAAATATGGCATAAATATCACATCACGGCATCTGATCACCAATGAACGCCAACTTCAGTGCACCTCTTTTCGATAGCCTGATTGGCCCCGTTTATAGGAGATTATCACATCACATCCACATTAGATGTGAATTTCTCCCCTGAATTATTAAAAAAGTATTAAGTACTACCCATCAATATTATCAGACACTTAATTTTCTAGTCGATTGGGCAGGTGTAAACTTAAAAAAATTTGTCACTTGTATTCGGATAATAAAAAGAGGCCTGAAAGTAAAATAACTGTTAAAAAGTCCTCAGTTAATTGGTAGCTATCAAATTTCAACGATGTTCAACTGTTTATCGGATCGAACGTATCAATGACCATGTGCATCTTGATTAAATTAAATTTAAAGAAGTACCACCATTGGAAAACGAAATTTGTATTTTAATTAATAAAATTTTAGCTAGCATAGTGGTACCAGTTACTTTTAATAGGTTATAGGTGTTTCTTTTAAGCACTACCTTTAATGTCCAAAATTGATTTAAAAAGAGTACCAGCATTTGGAAACAATGTTTTTATTTTTTACTGTATTATCTAAATTTTAACTTAAAAAAATAACATGAAATTAAAACCTAAGCTAGAATAAATATAATTATGATAGTACTAACCTAAAAATATCTTTTGACAAGTTTTATTTTTTATTTTGTTTTATAATGTACGAAATCGATTTGATAAGAGTACCACATCTTAAAAAAAGCTTAATTTTAATTATTAAAGTTTAAGCAAGAATAATAGTAAAAGTTCCTTTCTGTAGGTGTTTACTGATATTTTAAGTACTGCCTTTAGGTATATTTAATGTTCCAAATTTATTTTAGAAGACAATAGGTGGCATACACCTTCAGTTGTTTCTTAAAATCAAGATAGCTTTGACCTGGTTCGCACACCTTCTTTGAAATGTCCATCCACATTTGACTATGATTTATATTGTTTGCTTATAGTCTATTACAATATTCTTGTAGGTACTACTAGATCATTAACTGTAGTGCCTCAGGGGTACTACTATACATAGAGATGGGTTTTTTCTTTGCAACTTTTATTTGGAAATATGGAAGGCTGGAACTTTTGACCAAGTTTCGTATATTTTTTTTTTCAGTAGTAGTACTAGCAATTTTTAATTTAGTGGTTTCGGTTTGATTAAATATGACGTCATAATGCGTCAGTATTGGCTAAGAATATTTCATACCAACAGACTGGGTCTTCACCTGACGTACCAACCGATAAATTGTGGGAAATATTGTAGGAGGTATATTACACATATCTAACAATTATATAATTATTGTAATATAGTACTATACAGTACTTTACTATTGGATAATACGATTTTTTATTGTTTAACCTCTCTAATACATGACATTAATAGTACAATTTAGAAAAGGTATATGTAAACATGTAATTTACAATATTATAGTACTACACTTATAGTGGTACCTCTTTTGTTTAAATTTAATACTAGTATAATAAATCATTTTTGTATAATTGTAGATAAGTGAAACCAATTCATTATAGGTAATTAATAAGTATAATGTGATTTTTTACTATAATACATTATATTTTAATTATAAATTTAATTTATAGTTTCGCCGTAATGAGGCGCTTGAACTTTGACCTAACCAATAAAAACATTTTTAAAGTACATTTATAAAAAAAAAATAGTTTATCATACTTTTTAAATGTTAAAGTATCAAATATTCAGATTGCGTTACACATCTGAGATCACGGTAATGCTCCAGAATATTAAAGTAAACTCTATTAAGTATACCTATAGGGTACTACTATCTAAAGCCTATAACAGATTCTTTAAAATTTCTAAGTTTTAAAGTCAGATTATATGTGTTACTTTTCTCTATTTTTATGTAAAAATATAAAAAATATAATTTTTAAGTACTAAAATAGTACCATGTACAAAAAAAATCTTTATAATTTACGTTCTTCCTTATTAATAAATACATCACGCAATGTACCTACTTCTAAGATATAACTATCACTTTAATAAAAGTACTACTAAAAGGTAGTGATATCTACTAACGGTAGGCTACCATAATAAGTATGTAGTACCATAATAAATAATAATTTTCCTCATATATTTAAAATTATAGATTTTGATTTATAAGGTATCCTTAAACATTAATAATTAATGGAAAGTACAGAGTTCTATACAATGGTACTCGGTACTTTCAAGCGACTGCGCACCTTACTATAATTAATTTGCAAACATATTCTTAAGAACAACAGACAGCCGGTATAAGTTATTAAGATCATTAATGCCTTGGTTTGTACGAAACTTAAGGGTCGTTCTTTTTTCAACATTTCTCAGAGTATCTCTGAGAATATCTGTATGTCAAACGGTCTTTTTTTACTCAAATTACAGCCGAAGTAAGAAATCTAATTTTGCTTCTTGTCCTTACAGCAGACCCTCTCGAACACAAGCAGTTTGTCTCAGTTGTGGAGTGTCAAAAATTCCAACCTTAAATATGTTTGTCAAATAGCAAATCGTTTCTTGCAATTGTTTCTTATAAATTACAATATAATAATTATAAGTTATAATAATGGGGAGACAGATTTGATTTATCTATAAGATTTTGCAGTAATTTTAAAGATATTTTTGGTAAACGAATTAAATTTATAGGTTAAGTTACTGCCTGACAGTAGTTTACCAAAAATAAGTGAGAATAGTATATTCTATAACTAGTACTAGACGGTTCCGCGAGCGCGGAATGACTATTCCATACGTGTTGTAGACTATACTTTTTCTTCGACTGCAAATATGAAACACTGTATGGCTTTAAACTGCGGAAAAGGTTAAAATTAATGTTATTTAATAATATTATTAAATCAGTACTTTTTAATTTTAGCACATATTTACAAATTATAATGCAAAAATTGAAGGTTATGTCAGATTGTTGTGACAGATATCAGGTTTAAATATTTAACAATAGATGGAGCAGTTTTAATTTTTTGAACTAAATTGTAAAAAAACTGGTCAAATATTAAGAAAAGCTAATAAACTTTATGTAATTTTAACTCAAAACTTTAAATTGCATCATATTATTCAATGTTTCATGGTAAAATATATATATATTTAGCTACAGTTTTCTTTATTTTTAAAAACAAGAGATGGCACTACATGTGCTCATTCTAACACTTGATACGGAATATTCATACCGTATCTACAGCTAGAATGGATTCATTCTGTGTTTGAAAAGTGTGGGTATTTGCTTACATTCTAAAGCAGTTGTAGAAAAAATATATATTTTTTGTTCTCATTTGCGGTGCAGAGATAAGAATATTGGCTTTGGTCGCCTTAAAGTGAGAAATAAAAGAACGACCCATTAAAAAGCGTTAAAAAATGATTTATTTAAGTTCTGTTGGTTTGGTTCAAAACTGTTGTATATCGTACCTCCGATCTTGGTATAGTTTACAACTAAAATTACGGCTCAATCATTAATTATATTTCCAGATACTCACTTGTTTGTACACAGATCATTATTGAATCTAACAAGTTGTAAACAATATCTTTTAATTGATAGTGCTGTGGGAGTACCACTAGTTTACTATCTCATATACTTTGATATAGGGGCGATAGAATATAATACGAGGAAATATTGTACTTTACAATACTGTAATATTTTTCAAAAATTATCTTTTAGAGTACAAGTTGTAAATAAGAATATTTGATTAACAGTACTGTGGGAGTACCACTAGTATATAATTTGATATAAGGTCAGTACAACATAAAATGAGAAAATAGGTACTTCATAATATCAAAAACAATATTTAAAATACTGTAACGAAGTTGTAAATTACATCATTTAATTAATAGTACTGTAGGAGTACTACTAATCTCTAATTGCACATTTGACATGTGGACAATAGGACATTATTTTATCAGATGATTAGTTAAATTTAAATGATTCTGTATACATTAAAATATTTAAAAATGTATATAAAGTACCACCATTAATTATTAAAAATATAAACTGTGTTTTATTAATTATTATAGCAAATTTTATATCGCAGTAAATTAGTACCGAATACTAAAATTCCCAGAAATTGAGTTCTTAACTTTAAAGTACCTAATAAAAATACAGTAGTATAGTATTTATATCAAAAATGTCACTGATAACAGACAAATTGTGAAATGTTTACGACCGAAAGGAACTTATTTTTTATGTGACCCATAATAAACCAGGGAGAACACTTTTTTAACTGTGGGTGGTACCAAAATCTATTAATCTATTGCATAAAATCCAGGGTGGTATTTTCAGGGTGCAACTCAAATTTATGTGACATATTTTGGTGCCTTATACATGCTACTGTAGTTTATGCTATGGATAGATTTGAGATAAATCAACCATTATTAGGTAATTTTATACTTTTTGGGGCAAAAATAGATAAGTAATCTGTCTGTTTTTGTCTAGCCAAAATACTTTTTTCCCCGTCGCAATATTTTGACGTTTGATCTTGATCTACCAGTTTTATTTGAATGAAATGCCTATATATTTCACAGAAACTAATCACCATTAAGTGGGTAGTACCTGTAAATTATTTTGTATTACCTAAACCAGGTGAGTAAGTAGTAGTTATAAGATGTTAAACTATTGTATAAATATTAGCTTTCCATATAGCACACAATATCTCCAGGATATCCTCTCAATGTCCTTTTAATGTCGCATTTCCCGGAACATATCCAAGGATATCCAGAAAGGTATGTCCTGAGGATATACTGCCCTATCCTTCGTACATCCCAGGGACGTCCCAAGGGGATCTCCCGGGGATATCCCTGGGATATACGGGCAGTAAGTCCCCGGGAATTACCCCTCGGGACGTTTCTGGGACACACGAAGGACATTTGGGATGTACGAGGTATATCCATGGAATGTACGGGTTTAGCAGTCGCTCGACTTCCCGTTTAGTAACAAAAGTATATCCTGGGGAGGTCGCAAACTCCCGTTTAATAAAAAAAGTATATCCTGGAGGTCTCCATCGTAAAATGTGTGCTATATGGGTTTTAGGCTGTATCTGCATATACAAAGATATTGTAGTACTTTCAAAGTAGTACTTTGCATATAACAAAGTACTCTATTGTTTAGTATTTTATATCAAATTCTTCGAAATATAATTTTTATATCATTAAGAAAAACAAAAACTGAGATGCAGTAAAATAGTACCATAAAGAGACCATGTCATCATAAAAGTATAGTACTACATGTAAAAGCGAACATGACACTTCCAAATTGCAAGTAAAATTTAACAATGTCATAAAATTGAATTAATTAAATTTTTACAACCTATACATGTTACATCTTCCAATAAAATTGTTTTTTACACAAATTTATTGTCGAAAATGTGTAAAAAAATATCTGTATTTAAAAGGAGTACTAAGCTAACCCAGGAAACCAGATGTCGTTCCCGACGTACTACAGACGTCAGTTTTAGGTCATATTTGTGACGTCCTACATACGACACATATCAGACTTCGACAAGACGTCAGTTTTTGGTCAAATCTTGACGTCATCAAAACTGTACGTCGCTGGGGCGTCAACTTAATGCTGAGGCTATAGGTGGCGCTACATATTGTTTTCTACCACTAAAAAAGTTTTAAATTCTATATATTGATTAAAGATTGATGACTTTTTTGTCATAGGATCTCATATTATGATATTGTCCTCTCTAAAATTAACCCACTTTGCATCCACCTTGTGGGTTAATTTTCTCATGGGCAAAATCCTATTTTCCTCTTTTATACCATAAATAACTGTTAATTGGAGATATAGAATGTTGAACACGTTATTCTAACTTCATATTTCTGACGTTATTATAACGTCAGTAATGTTACTTCCAATCGGACGACAGCAAGACGTCATAATATGACTGCATGTAGGTCAGTTAGTCCCTAATAATTGACGCCAAAAAGAAGTCTTTAGGTTTCCTGGGTTTGGATTTAAGAGTCTTAAGGTTAGTTTATCAAATCATTAACAGAGATTCTTTGGTTACAACTATGAACAGACATTTCTTAACTGTTGTATTTGAATAGAACTGATGTTACTTAAAGGTCCTTAGAGCCCTAGTGTTACTCCCTTTGTGTTGTAGACTTTCTCATAGAGTATTTTTCTATTTCATTAAAATTCTCTCTCTCTCTCTTTTGATTATTGGCTCAAATTCACACTTTACACTTCTTTCTAAAAAAATAAGGCTGTAGATGACGCTTTTTCAATTAAATTCATTAATTAATTTTATGACTTCATAATGATAGTTATAGTGATAATTATAATGATTGTTATGATTGGATAAATCCCTAATTCCATTTTTTTAAAGTCACAGAATTTTATTTTTGTATTTTTTGAGTGATGAGGGGGTCTTTTGTAAAATGTTCAAAAGTCGTGTTTTTTGAAATACCCCAATGATGATATGTTTAAAAAAGTACTATTCTACCTGCTTTATGCATTTTTTTAGCAAATAGATAATATTCCATTTAAAAGTAGTACCATAATAAAATTTCCATGCTAAATTTATCATAGCGAGTTAATGAGTTTATAAAATAACGAACCAAAAACTATTAGGAAACAATAGATAGTACCATGGCCATGGTAAGTATACCATATATGGTATACTTACATTATTAACGTGTATTCGTTTTTATCAATATATTTGAACCATTTGTTCCGTAATATTTTAGCAATGAAGAAGCGTTTTTTTAAGAATTGAAAATATGAACAAAACAGTAGGTGTTTTTTTGTTTGGTACGACGCTATTCTTTATTGGTACGTTTTACTCACTTATATTAACTTTTCTTGCCAAGACACCAAGAAATTCTTGGTGTCTGTCTGTCTATTTTTCCTGGAATCTATCGATGTCTTGTTTAACCCACTTTGGATGCACATAGGGGGATGAAATATGGTTTGAACCCTTACCTTTGGTAATAATATCGATATATTAAATACTGATCCCCTGGATTTCCAAATACTCCATATGGCTACAACCATAAGGAAAAAAAACTAATACAAAGTGCGACCTCTAAAATGAAAGCTTACTGTGTTTCAATCTTTGTGTTCACTGAGAATTCGTAAAGACCACTTTACACGGAGCAATTTGTACGCAAGTTTGATGCTATGCAAGTTTGCTGCCAGATATAGCATGAGAACAATTGGACATAGATTTGCCTTTTCACGGAGCAAATTGTACGCAAGTTTGGTCCTATATATTGCAAGGTAAACAGTGCTGCCAACCAGACAATTTTGACGTGTCTCTGCGTTTGTTGACAAAAACATAACCTAGCATTTGCTTTTTTCAGGAAGTTTTTTAGTTAGACAGACCGACCTATTATTAATTATAATAATTATTAACATGTGCAGTTGCTACCATATTAGTAAAATGAAATCGATTCGGTAACTTTTTTTCCAGGTTGGTGCCAAGAAAATAACCATAAAACTTGCGTGAAAATCGCCGAAAAATAGAACATGTTCTAAATAATTTGATGGCACGAAAATGGCCTCAAATTTGCCGAAGGCATGCGCAGTGAGTGAATCATTCTTGCAACAAACTTGCATAGCATCAAACTTGCGCAGAAATTGCTCCGTGTAAAGTGGCTTTAACGGTAGTAAATACTGAACGTTTTTGGCTATTTGAAACCCCAGGCAACATTTGTTATTAATTACAAGTTGTTACAGTAAAAGATAACTTTGTTCTGTTATGTTTTACTGTAACAACTTGTATTTAATAACAAATGTTGCCTGGGGTTCCAAATAGGCAAAAACGTTTAGTATTTACTACGATAGGGAAGTCTCAGTGTTGTCAGTTGAAAAATTGTATAGTTTTATTAAAAATTCAATATTTTAGTATAGACTATTTTTTAGGAGTTTATAACAGCTGGCCTATTGGTTCAAGTTGGATAAATACGAATGTAACAGAAACTCAAAGTAGGTAATATAAAAATTAGGAACTCTCTCTCTCTCTCTCTCTCTCTGTCCCTCTCTCTCTCTCTCTGTCCCTCTATCTCTCTCTCTCTCTCTCTCTCTCTCTCTCTCTCTCTCTCTCTCTCTCTCTCTCTCTCTCTGTCTCTGTCTCTGTCTCTGTCCCTGTCCCTGTCCCTGTCCCTGTCCCTGTCCCTGTCCCTGTCCCTGTCCCTGTCCCTGTCCCTGTCCCTGTCTCTCTCTGTCTCTGTCTCTGTCTCTGTCTCTGTCTCTGTCTCTGTCTCTGTCCCTGTCCCTGTCCCTGTCCCTGTCTCTGTCCCTGTCCCTGTCCCTGTCCCTGTCCCTGTCCAATATCCAGGTTAAAAAATTCGAAAATATTTCTGACTCGCTCATTCTAACTTTAAGTTTAAGTAATACTTATTTTATTTTTAGGCTTTACAAAGGACGATAATCTAAATTACACCTATATGTTATCTTACTATGGAACATCCTTAAAAAAAATAACTGCATTGGTAGAAAACAAAGAACTGAACCACGACTTGGCGATGAATATTACAGATAAATGTCTAAATGAAAATTTTGATAAAAGAACTGATGAAGAAATAATATTAAAAATTAAAAAAATAATTTTTGGTGGAGCTATCAGAAGTTATTTATCCACTTCTTTGTGGAGTTTGGGATTTCAAATAAGAAGAGAGGGCAAGAAGAAAAATACGAGAAAGGTTGCGGACTGTATAATACAAAAATTAAAATTAGATAAGGCTTAATAGTAAACTCTTAAAAAATATCTAGGGATAATATGAGATAGGAAAAATAAACAACAAGGACCAACCAATTTAGTAATATTTTACAACTTTAATTAAAGACTGATTTTTCGATTCTAAATTAAAATAATAAAAAATATATAAATACGTTCCGAATAATAACTTTTTTGTTAATTTTTTAAATAAAAAAAGTGGAAAGTTCATTTTTGCATATTCAAAAGTGAACTTCGTAAAACCCGATGTAGTGCCATCTCTTGTTTATAAAAGTAAAGAAAACTGAAGCAAAATTAGCAAAAATATATTTATTTTACCATGAAATATTGAATAATTTAATTTAATTTAAAGTTTTGCGTTAAAATTACATAAAGTTTATTAGTTTTTCTTAATATTTGATCAGTTTTTTATCAATTTAGTTCAAAAAATTAAAACTGCTCCATCTATTGTTAAATATTTAAACCTGATATCTGTCACAACAATCTGACATAACCTTCAATTTTTGCATTATAATTTGTAAATATGTGCTAAAATTAAATAAAAATCTTTTTTAAGTACTGATTTGATAAAATTATTAAATTTAATTGCTTTATTTAAAAATATGTGTTTTGTTGCATTTACAATGTCGAGTCACAAAAAACATTGTTTTTAACCTTGTCCGCAGTTTATAACCATACAGTGTTTCATATTTGCAGTCGAAGAAAAAGTATAGTCTACAACACGTATGGAATAGTCATTCCGCGCTCGCGGGACCGTCATACTCGCCTGCGGAAAAACTTTCCGCTCGCGCGGAATATTGTCTATTCCATACTACATATACTATTTTACCACCATGAATACGTTTATATAATCTCAAAAAAAAGACCAGATAAGTTAAAACGACAAAAACCGTAACTCAATCCTCATTTTTTATCTTTTCAACGCTAAAGGCGAGAGAAGAAATCTAGCGGCCGGCGCACTGTGGGACGTTTAAATCCAAAATCGGAACAAGATATTTTTTCGAAATTATCATCAAGGGCGTAGATGAGGGGGGGGGGGTAATTACCCCCCCCATAGGCGTGGGCGCCAATTTTGTTTGCAGGGCGCCAAGGTTGGTATAAACCGACAGGGACAGTTTTTTTTCTTGTTGGTATTTTTTTGGGCGTCAAGTTTGGTAGAAACCGTCAGGGACAAAGCTTTTGTCTTAGGGTATTTTTTTGGGCGCCGTCATTTTTTTTGTAGGGGCGCCACGTTTGGTAGAAACCGTCAGGGACAAAGCTTTTTTTCCTGATGGCATTTTTCTTTTGTAGGCGCAAAAAGCTTTATTTTAGGGTGTTTTTTCTTTTACTAGGTGCGCCAAATTTGGGGTTTGAAAGGCCGGCCCTGGGTATCAAATCAAAAATAAAAAAAAAATCAAAAAAAAAAAAATAAAAAAAAAATCAAAAAAATTAAGAGCCTGCGCCTAAAATTACAAATACGGAGGATGGGTCCTCGGTGGCGTAAAAAGTAAAAAAGTAAAAAGTAAAATCTTTTAATATTTTAGATTAAAAAAGAAAGGCTTTAAGTTTATACAAAAAAAAAATAATTAACCGCGGATTCAGAAAAAAAAAGAAGTCCCAAACGAAACTAGTTAGCAGATTGTCTGAATTTCTAGCCTCAATATCCTATGTTCGACGAAGAAAGAAATTTAAAGTAAAAATAATTTTACAAAAATAAAATCTGTCAATCCCGTTGTGCGATGACGAGAAGAAATCTAGCGGGCCGGCGACAATTTAAAAACATCATCGCATCGCTTGGCAGCCCGCGTCGTTAATAAATAAACGGCGAAGATGGCCACGCGTGGGTAGAACATAAGAATATCGCAGCTCTAAATCATTGCACACTCGGATCTGTCCATAAAGCACCGTCGCTTTTCTGCCACACATGAAGAGAGTGGTACCACTCTATAAAAGTGACAACAGAACTCTGCAGAGGGTACTGTCAACATACTGCCAAATATTAAAAAAAATAAGTAGAAGACGAGTAAATTATATTTGGGTAGTACTTCGTGCTACTATTAATGTATATATAGAGGGTGGTACGTAACACTTTTATTAAAAAATAATTAGAATACGAGTTAATGTATAATGCATTCGGGTAGTAATTGATAATACCATTAACTTCTATTGTATTTGTTGTGGTACTATTTTTAATTTATTAACCTCCAACAGTGTAAATAACCATTATTTTTCAAAATAGTACTAGAATTTGTCAACATCCATATACCGGATTATTTTTGCACACATTTAATTTTAATAGTGCTGGATACTAGTGTGTAGGGTAGTACCAGTTCTACTTTAGTTAGTACTAATAATATAGTGTATGATACTACTGCTATCAATATGTGAGAAATCGAAAACAATGTTTGCTTAAAGACTACGTTATAACGTGTTTTAGAGAATCCCAGATTTTTCTATTTCAAAATAAGTAGGTCGCTTTTCTGACAAACATAAAGATAGTAGTACTCTCGTACGAGTTTAGCGACAAAACAGGGTAATACAAAACAAAACTATATTATAATCTTCACCCATAGTTTCAGAAAATCGTTTAAATAGTACCTATATATTTTAGATTTTAAGCTTTCATGGCCATTAAGATATAAAGAACTTTCACTTTCGGGTTTAGACCGTGTTAATGGATTTTCACTTTCCGACGTTTCGTCTCTTACTACTAGAGACATCTTCAGGGATTAATCTGAAACTAAGTTTCGAATCAACTTGTGTCACTATTTATGACGAGTTGTGGTTATTCACCCGTGACGAGCTTTTTCCTATCAAAGACTTCCATATTGCAGGTAAGTGGTAACCAGTGTCCCGATTGATATTGTTAGGATGCTTGATGATTTCTATCGATTCCCGTATCTTCCTTGGTATTTTTCTGTTTTCTGTTAATATTTGTTTTGTTTCAGACAAATTGATTTTATGACCTGTTTCATGTACATGTTCGGCTACTGCCGATAAGGAAATTTGTTTCTTTCTTATATTGCGCTCATGCTCTTGAAGTCTTGTAGAAATTTTTCTTTTAGTTTCACCTATGTAAAATGGGATCCCCATTATCACCCCCTGCGGCCAATGCTTTCATGGAATACTTCGAGAAAAAAGCTATTGAGTCATTTCCATTAAAACCTAAAATTTGGCGCAGATACGTAGACGATGTCTATGCTATTTGGCCCCATGGCATGGAAAGCCTTCAAGGTTTTCTAAATCACCTCAATTCCCAACATAAATCTATACGGTTTACGATGGAAATTGAGAACAACGGATCACTTCCCTTTTTGGACGTTTTGGTTTACAAAACGGAAAATGGCTCAATAGGACACTCGGTATACAGGAAGAAAACCCACACTGACAGATACCTAAACGCATTTTCACATCACCATCCCTCTCAAAAACGCTCGGTAGTTAATTCACTTGTTCATAGGGCTTTCATGATTTCAGACAAGAATTCCCTAGACACAGAACTCCTTAAACTAACCAAAGCCTTGACCATGAACGGTTATACCAAAAAAGACATTAATAAGACCATATACAAATACAGAAATCCCAGACCCAAACAACAGGACAATAGTGACAAAGACAGACAGGCACAAGTTATACTTCCCTATGTAAGCGGTATCACGGATAAAATAGGTAAACTTTTGAAAAAGTCAAATATTAAGCCTATATTTCGGTCCAACCAAAAATTAGGTCAATGTTTGACTTCAACAAAAGACAAAATACCCCTGAGTTCAGAAGGCGTATATAAAATACCCTGCTCCTGTGGTACGGTTTACATAGGTGAAACTAAGAGAAAAATTTCTACAAGACTTCAAGAGCATGAGCGCAATATAAGAAAGAAACAAATTTCCTTATCGGCAGTAGCCGAACATGTACATGAAACAGGTCATAAAATCAATTTGTCTGAAACAAAACATATATTAACAGAAAACAGAAAAATGCCAAGGAAAATACGGGAATCGATAGAAATCATCAAGCATCCTAACAATATCAATCGGGACACTGGTTACCACTTACCTGCAATATGGAAGTCTTTGATAGGAAAAAGCTCGTCACGGGTGAATAACCACAACTCGTCATAAATAGTGACACAAGTTGATTCGAAACTTAGTTTTAGATTAATCCCTGAAGATGTCTAAAACCCGAAAGTGAAAGTTCTTTATAGTACCTATATATCTATTTCTACAGATGGTACTACCCGCCTGGTAGGTAACAAATTAAGTAATTGAATACGAAAAAATTAAACAATAAATATCTGAATACCTTGATTACCCATCTCCGAAAAAAAAATACTTGGTAGTATATTTTAATGTCAACAAAATTTTCAGATTTATCTTGAAAAGAATTTCAACGAAGCCAGATCTGTCGGTGTGTACGTAAAGGTGAGGTAACGCGATACTTTTGTAACATTAAAGTTTGAACTTTGGTACAAGGATGAGCATCTTAATGCTTGTCTAATGCTAAGAAGTTCAGACTAACATTTAATTTTCTTTAAAAATTATTAAAACCACATTCTAGAATCTAGGGAATGTTTGCAAACTGTGGATTTAAATACACGAAGAAAATGTATTCATCTGTTTTAAACGTACTTTTTTTTCGCGTATTATTTTAATCAAAAAAATCGTACATCTAATTTTTAAATCTCGGTAGCCTAAGCCTTAATTCAAATACATGTATGTCGTATAGTACTTTTAATGCTAAGTACTATCTTAGTCTATCTATGCTGCACACGTAGAAAGTATAAAACTACTGAAGTAGACAAAAATGCGCTGTTTTACATACATTGTCATACTATTTGATATGTATCACCTAATCTTCATAGTACATCTATAGTTTATTTTAAAGTAAGGAGAGTAGTTCATTTTTACCCTTATTTTTTTTACAGATTGGCGTCTGGAAAAAAGCCTTTCAACGTCAACAAGTGTGTTTAACCTCGTACTATTCTACTTAATTAGGCATTCGATAAGTCCAGGGCCTGTGTGGGCTAGTAGCACAGGGAACCACGGGCTTTAACTGACTTTCGAACTAGTTTTTAGGGGGGTGTCTCTATTTTACGTCGCCTACACCAAATTTCAATTATTAATTAACTGAAAAAGGCAATCGGCGCGGGTGAGAATCGAACTCACGCTAGTCGAAGTGTCAAGTATAGGCCTAATAATAAATCAGACGCCCTTAGCCCGTTCGGATATTTCCTCCATAATGCTTTTGATATTTTTTTTATCTAAAAAACTGTCGATAACAATTTTAACGAGTGTAAAAAAATTGTCTACAAACGAACGACTTTTCTTAAAGAAGTAACCGGTGAGTACTGCCCATACTTTCAATGATATCGCGATGATATTAGGTAGGAAAAAGATTGTGCTGGAGATAAGTCACTATTGAATTGAGGTGTTTTAAATGCGGGTGGCTTAGCTTATTTAACATTTTATTAGTTTACATTTATCTTTATTTCTCCAACAAGTGGAGAAATAAAAATAAAATAAACGACTCAAGACGAGCAGAGATAGTCATCTGGGTGTTGAGATTTATTTAGAGGAAACATCAAGAAGCAAGAAAGTACCTGAAGAAACATGACGTCAATATTAGAATTCAGATACGTCAAATTTAAATTGTCCTCTACTTGAAATTGTTTTATTTATGTAATTACATCGGCACTTAGTGCTACTAAGAGTGCCGATGGATTGAAATCTTCGCCGAAAAGTCAAAATTTTTGACCACGTTTTTTTCACATTTCTCGACGTTTTAGACCATTCTAGTCGAAATCAGTAAATATTTTTGCGTCCGTCTGTCTGTCTGTCTGTCTGTCTGGGTGTAAACTCTCTAACTCCATTTCTACATGAGATATCGACTTGCGGTTTTTGCATATTGTTTCTTATCGTATTCCGATTTCAAAAAATTATATTTTAAATAAAATCTCTTTTCGAGCCCTATAAAAAATGTTATATACAGTTTTTTGCTAGAATATAATGTTTTAAAGATACATAATTTAAAATCAAACAAAACACCTAGTTTGAAATTTGCAAACTAGATGGCTCTAGTGTACAAATTTTAAGCTTCCATTCATTTGTTTTTAAAATCAATCAAAAATTGTAATTAATAAGTTCAACTTGCATCCAAGTAAAAAAATATTTTTATTAATTTAATTTTAATTATATATTAAGTGTACAAGAAAAGCTAAATTTTAATATAAATATTATACAAGTTAGTTTGTGCAGTGAGGAGTAGTAGTAAAATTGTTATTATGTTATGATACCCTGTTCTAATAGCATGTTATTAGTTTTCCCAATAGTGCCGATGTTTTGACAGGGTGCTTGCAACGTTTCATCTAGTTTATAAATTTAACATTGCTAACAGAAGAATACTTTTAAGAAATAATAAAAAAAAATCGTAGATAGTAACGGTTTCGCCCTCTTGTCAAACAAACTGACGAAAGCATCAGTAAAAAAATAAAAGCGGTAAAAAAATTTTACTAACGCAAGACTTTCTCAGTTTTTAGCTGTAATAAAGTAAACAATTTTATGAAACGAAATAAAATTACATTTGTTGTGGTACTACTAGCACTAGCTAAGTACTACCTGTATAAAATATACTTTATTATAAAGGAAGTGCCAGGATTTGCGTATAGGTGCTAGATTCATTAACATTAGTTAGTAGCAATACCTAATTTCCTGGTAATAATTTTGATCTTTGATAGCACGTACTGGTGGTAATTTAAATACAGCTAGTCTGCATAGTAGAGCAGTACCAACTGCTATCAAATATTATTTTCAATGGATGTGATATACAATTTAATTTTTAAATTTGGGTTTTGATATATTCCTTACAATATAAACTCTCTAGATAAAAAGAGTAAAAAATAAAATATAATCTGACTGGTACAATGTTGTAGGTACTACTAAATATCATTTGGATTGTCAGTACGGTACGCGTTCGATTAGCATCGAATCACAGTAGGTGTATAATTGGTAAAGAGTTAAAAGATGCTATCTGCAGACTTAAACAGATTAAGTTAATCTAATAAATACGGATATCCCGCGATGTGATGAATGAATCGACAATCCGCAGTCCGATTTAGCCAATTCTTATTAACCTCTACCGTTTTTTTATTTACAGGGTGCTACCAAAATGCTATAATAACAGCAAAAGAAAAAATAGCTTTATCTAATACAAACAGATCAGTAATAGAAGAATAACTATTCTTACGGATAGCAAAGCTTCCATACTAGCAATCAAGTCTTTCAAAATTACTTCAAAGCTAGTTTTGGAATGTCACCAATCCCTGGAGGAAGCGGCAGTTTCTAATACTGTTACACTCTCATGGGTAAAGGGGCATAATGGAAATGTAGGCAATGAAGAAGCTGATAGATTCGCACGAGCAGGCTCAGGCTCTGTACCTATTGGTCCAGATCCCATAATCCCTGTATCTGTCGCTTTTAAAACAGCTCTCATTAATCAAGAAACCCACATAAAATACACCCGTAATTGGATTACGAGAAACGACTGTAAACATGCAAGAGCAGCCCTTCCGTGTGAAAAGACAGCACGCTTTTGTATGCAACTAAAAAGGGATAACCTAAGACAGTTTGCAAGCATCGTAACAGGTCACTGCAAACTAAATAAGCATCTTAACATCATGGGGAAGCCAGTCGACCCCATATGTAGAGGATGCTACATGGAAGAGGAAACAATGGAACATGTGTTATGTCACTGTCCAGCGTTAGCCTTAATAAGAGGGTCCATGCTAGACGAGTACTGGCTCGACATGGCCGGTATAAGCAGCATCACTCCCAGACATCTTCTTAGATATATTCAAAGAATTGGATGGCTGAGAGGCTAAATTGCTGCGACCAAAGGGAGGTAGTACAATGGGCCCAGCTAAGTGGCCTAAGTGCGTGTAGATAGCTACCCTCCACCCTAATAACCATAACCATAACCATACAAACAGATAATAAGACAATTACCAGCTTTATTTTAAATAGATAAACTCAATAATAACCCCCGCGTGGCTTTGACTTTATTGAGTGGATAATTATTTATTTTACCCACTCAACTGTCACTTGTCAAATTATTTTCTTGTAAATGTCATTAAAATTTTTAATAAAAATATGAATTCCTAAGCTATTTATTGGATAAAACCTTGTATGGCACTCATGGGTAAACCGATATTGCCCTCTCGAAAATTAACCTGCTTGGCTGACGCCTCACAGGTTAATTTTCTCATGGGCAATATCTTACTTTACCCACTAGTACCATAAATAACTATTTTAAATGGTAGGCAACTTCATACATGTTTTATTATTGTCAATGTTTTGACACATAGTAATATAACCTCAAAAAAAATGCATTCTCAATTTTAACGCAATTATTACTACTTCTTTACTGGATGTCATTTTGCGAGCCTCGTACTTTGGTTCGCAAATCAGACTTGTCCAAAAAGACGTTATTTCGGGCCTTGGCACTATTTTTCAAAGAAAAACTTGCTGTTCTCATCAAACATTAACATAATAGAATTTTTTTTATCGATTGTATCTCAAAGCGTCACTTTTTGTATTAAGCCAGTACGAAATATTTATTTTTTCGGCCTAGGCCGTAAAAGTAAAATAGTGGACGTTGATTGGTTCATTGATATTAAAACTGTTGACATTTGAATTCTAACCTCTTTGCTGTCAAAAATACAAATATATTTATTAATAACTATATATGTATGTATTATATAAAATGGTTTTTTCTCTGTCTTCCTTTTATCCTCTGTCAACTTTTATTAAACCCGGGGGTTGGTGCAGTGGGTACACCCCTCGGTACACCCCTATACAATATAAAATATTTTTTTTCTGTCAACTTTTATTTCCTCTGTCAACTTTTATTTCCTCTGTCAACTTTTATTGTCCCCGGGTTGGTAAGCGAAGCGAGCAGGGGGCACCCCCCTAGTGTATCATATAAAATAGCTTTTTCCTCTGTCTCCCTTTTATCACTGTCAACTTTTATTAAACCCGGGGGTTGGTGAGCGAAGCAAGCAGTGGGCATACCCCTCGGTACACCCCTACATAATATTTTTTTTTTTTCTGTCAACTTTTATTTCCTCTGTCAACTTTTATTTCCTCTGTCAATTTTTATTTCCTCTGTCAACTTTTATTTCCTCTGTCAACTTTTATTTCCTCTGTAAACTTTTATTTCCTCTGTCAACTTTTATTTCCTCTGTAAACTTTTATTTCCTCTGTCAACTTTTATTGTCCCCGGCGAGTGAAGCGAGCAAGAGGTACCCCCCTAGTTAATAATGATAATAATATATTACCGTGTATGATACATGGTCGAAAACTATTTTTAGGGCGATTACGGAGGTTGCCATCAGAGCTCGGAGAGCGAGGTTGGCAATGTTTTTCGTCCTTGTATCATAAACTACTTTTAAAAACCTTTGTACGGTCTCAAAATAACGATGGCAGAGAGAAAAAAGTTCTTTGATATGTGGCTCTGCAAGAGAGTATAAAATATAAAATGTTCAAATAGAGTAGAGCGTATTGGTGAGAATTGTGAGAAGCGTCTGTTGAGGAAAGAGCTAGTGCACTAGTGGTTATATGACATGAGAGCTTAGGATACTTTACAGAACTTAAGAACCAGCGTAACCAAATTTAATTGATTTTCGGTTTTGAGAATGAAGTTTTGATAAACCCTGTATTTATAGGTAGTACTACTCGTTCTTTTTCATAATGCTCCTTCTTACAAATCACTTACAGCTCGATTAATTTATGAAATTCAAATCAAAGCGGCGGAAAAATTATTATATATCATTCGTGTAGTACCTAGGTACTAATGTAATAAGATCTCCTATTGAGGTACTAATCGAGAAACTCATTTTTATTTTCTCGTGGAAAATAATGATACAAACATGATACGAACTCTGATCAGAGTTTACTTTTAATTAGAAATCGCTTATGGAAAATTAAACTTAATATATTTAACGTTAAAATTAAACTTAATATATTTATAAGAAACAGAAGGTAGTACTATTGTGGATTTATTTATTTATATTTATTTATTTATACTCATTTATACTTATTATTACCTTATCAGTACTGTGTATACCAATGCGAAGATCCTTTATTTATTCTCATATTTACATGGACATTTGAAAATGTATTTTATCCTACACCATACTAAAGTCCAAACCAAACCGAGGATAGCAGTACTTTGCACAGTAGAACTTAGTTTTTGTCAATTGAAAATAAGGTTTTTCTCTAATTTGGTAAAATTAAGGTAAAACTCTCTATAGAGATGGATATATTTCCACATATGAAAAATTTAGTAGGTACTACTTTCCTTTTATATAGGTCATAAATATTTATTTTATATGATTTAGTAATTATAAGTAGAAAGGTAACTAATTAAAAAAAAATAATATATAAAGTTTATTCATAGACCAACAAAATAAATTCAAATAAAATAACTTCAAAATTTATTAAAAAACAACCTATTAAGGCTTAATAAATTTGATCGTGCCCAGTCTTACGGTAGACTAGCGCCGGTATAATAGTGAAAAAATGTTAACTAGTCTAATAAAAATAAGTCAAAGTTAAATTAAGGAGTAATAATGTGTTATGCGTTATTATAAAAAAAGACCGAGTCGAATTCCATCCTAATTCAGAAAGTTGAATGAGGGTTTTTGGATGCATTTTATTAAAATATCTTTGCATTTATAATTGTGGCTCATGTCATTAGTGTGTTGTAAATTATAGCTAATAACGTGTTAATTCAAGTACTGGGCGATGAACCGTCAGCATCGTGCTAAGCCATCTTTCATGATGTGCCTCGTGTATTTTTGTTTTGTCATCTTTTATGATGTGCCTCGAGTATTTTTATGTTAATGTTTTATGTACAAGTAAAAGTGAACCATATATATGGTTATTAATCGTGCGAACTGTTGAATTTTAAGTGAATAATAATGGACGTTTGAAGATAATTTTTTTGTGTGTTTTTATATTAGCGTGGAAATTACTACAGTAGTATTTTATCAGTGATAGTGCGCAAGTCAGGATACATATCCGATTAGTACTTGCGCACTGGAAACCTCATGATTATATAGAGAAACCCTGGTTAATTATTCGGAAGAAAAAGACCAAATAAATAGAGAGAGAGAGAGCTAATAACGTGGTACCACTGGAATGATAAATAAAAATATGTAGTTATAGGTAATTTTAATATTTTTATCCAATACATACAGATAATAAGACAATTACCAGCTTTATTTTAAGTAGATAAACTCAATAATAACCCCCGCGTGGCTTTTACTTTATTGAGTGGATAATTATTTATTTTACCCACTCAACTGTCACTTGTTAAATTATTTTCTTGTAAATGTCATTAAAATTTTTAATAAAAATATGAATTCCTAAGCTATTTATTGGATAAAACCTTGTATGGCACTCATGGGTAAACCGATATTGCCCTCTCTTATATCTTACTTTACCCACTAGTACCACAAATGACTATTATTTAAAAAGATTACATTTATTTCTATTAATTTATTTACATAAAAAACGTGTTTAATAATTGTTTTGAGGTTATGTTACTATCTGTCAAATTATTGACAGCAAACAATGTGCGTTTTGCCCATAAAGTTGCCTATATGAACCGGAAGTGAGTGAGGTTGGCAACCGTAATTGCCCTAAAAACAGTTTTTTATTCGATTGTAATATATTAATAAATACATATGTATATTAGGCAACAAATTTGAATTAAAATGTCAACAGTTTCAACATCGACCAACCAATCAACGTCGACTATTTTACTTTTGCGGCCTAGGCCGAAAAATTAAACTTTTTCTACAGGTTTATTATACAAAAAAGTGTCGCCCTTGGATACAATAGTAATATACCAAGGTAGAGAAGACATTTTTTATAGCCGAGCGGATTTAAGAGTGCGAGGCTATAATAGTCTTCTCTACCGTAGTATGTATATTACTTTTTTCATTACTAGCACTATGTAACATTTTTTGTTTAAATAATAAAATAAATTATTAACATATAGAGGAAATGCGCCTAATTTCGGATGGTTTCCAAATTTCGGATAGTAGTGTATTTAAGATACTGTCTGCAAAGGTAAACAGAAACCTACTTTTATGTGAAGCCAAAAGTCAAACTAAATCCGTCCTGTAATATGATAACGGTAGAGCTTCTCCCCTTTAAATGGCAGCACAAATCGTTTATATTGCAAATGGCAGTTTTGTGCTCAGTTGCATTATTATGCTGGTTTATTTTATAAATAATCGTTATAAAAGTTCGTGATTCTGTCTTGGGTAAGTTATGATGTTAGTTAAGTTGATCCACTATTCATAATTAAGCAATTTGAAAACGTAAACATTCTACAAATTTCTAATCTAAAAAGCAGAAAGTTGCCTAATTTCGGATAGACCATTTTTGTGCATTTGATTCCCAATTCATCCTCAAGGTAATTATTATTCAGGATAATCAACCATTAATTATTTTTTTTATAATGATACAACAAACTAAGATAAACAATTTTGAAAAAACGAAAAATACCTAAGATACTAAGATATTCGAAATTGGGAATCTAAAATTATAGTTCCTATAGTATTTCGTAGAAAATCGCTTAATGATTAAATTACGTCTTAAATGTGAAGGAATAACAAGAAACATAAGCAATGGGATCCAGATCTACTCTTGAAAAAATTTTTTCGGATATGTCCGAAATTAGGAGCCCTTTTTCAAATGCACAAAAATGCGCTGATTTTTTTTAACCGTGTTTTTTGGAAAAAATAAACTGTAATAAAATTGCTTTTATAATAAATCATGGTTCGCTATAATAAGTTGTATCTGGTTATATAAAAAAAATATCAAAAAGTAATACCGAGTATTAAATATTGAATACATTGTAAATGGTATCCGAAATTAGGCGACGTTCCTCTATAATATTTCTTGAAATTTTTATAAAAATCAAGTAGCCTTGATCAATGACATTTGCTCAAATAAATACTTTGAACTGACGTTTAAAAATTTAGTTTTTTTAAATTTTTTCATAATATTTAGCTAATTATCGATTGTATTAATTGGTAATAATTATAATTACTTATATTTAACAAATAAGAAGTTATTTAAAGCTATTTTCTTGGATTTAATTAGTAAAAATTGCACAAAGAACTCAAACATCTAAAGTGACAGAAATCAATTGTTTATAAAATTTACTTCTACTAGGAGAGAACAAATTAATATTACTATAGGTGAAGAAAATAGATTTCACAGTCTAAAAACATGATAAATAATGGTATGTTCTAAAGCTAGTAGTGAAAAAATATATTTTCATAGATAGAGGTTACTTAAAGCAAAAATTAAATATTGAAACAACTTAAGTTGGACCCTCATAAATATAGAGTTATGACATATGTTGACGGCCGTTTGTCATCGAAAAAAAAAACAAAAGCCGGTGCATATTTTTTATATTTTTTTCTATACAGCCCTTTAGAGATTTTATTATAGTGCTTCTATCATAAAAAGATATATGGTGGCTTCCTACTGTGTACAATTAAAATTTTTAATATTTATTACAAATTTTGTAATTAAAAATACTGAGAGTGTTCCAAAAATAGCTACGTAACAAACATTTTTTACCTCATAGTAATAACTTAATATTTTACTTTCCCCAAGGAAAGTCTTGCGTTAGTAAAAAAAATTCGAAAAATTTTTATTGCTTTTTTTTTACGTTTCTGAACGTTTTATATGCAAAAAATATGATTTCCGTCAAAAAAAATTGTGTCTGTCGGTCTGTGTGTCCGGGAAATTTGTCACCAAGATAACTCAAGAACGCTTCGGGCGAATTTGGGACATGGGTTCCTAATATTGTCAGATGTAATCTTTTTTAAAAATCAATAATATTTTTTGCAAGCTCCTGCAGTTTGTTTATTTTTTGCCCTTTAGAATAAAGATATGTTTGGACTTTTTTATTTTATTTTTATTTTTGTGTAATACAGTAAGGTTTCAGGTGACAACAACAAATAAATTTGAATGCAGTAAAAAATAAAAATGTCTTAACTTGGCAATAATTATAATTGGTTCACCCACCTTATTTTTTATGGAAAACCAACTTTTGTATTTAAAAATTTTGATTTTTCAATAACGAAGATAGGGAAAGCAAAATAATGACTATAATTAATTAAAAACCTAAACAAGATGTAAATACTTCGGTACCTTTATATTTAATCTTGGCAGTCAAAATACCTAGAGAGATCTAAACGCTTCTATAGTTAATTTAGGTCAGTATTAAAAAAAGAAAAAAATGAGACGGGAGCCCCCCACAGTGCGGTATATGGGAGCATTAATGAACGGAACGTCTATTGTCAAAAATTTAAACGAATATTTTTTGTTTAATGTATTTTTAGCCCTTGTTAAATTTAGAAGTCATAATTCTTTATTATAATTAATAAATTTTTGAGATTTATACGGCTTTCAACTTTTAGAACATTGTTTTAAACATTTTTAAATTGAAGAATTAAAAAATGTAAATTAGGTACGTTTAATAACTTATGTAGTTACTTTTAATAACTTATTATAAAGCCGAGGCGTCAAAAAACCCGACTACGAAAAAATACACGAGCTCCATCCTAATGGGTATCATAAATAAATTGCGGAAAGTGCAGAACTAGACAAAAAATAAGAACGCCACTAAATGTCTGCCACACATCCTCGCCCGATAAAAGCTCCATATTCCGCCCCATATCCCGTTTTGCCCCGGATTCCCTATATCACCAGCTCAGGTAATGTAATTCTTTTTAACACATGAATTAAAAAACCTACATTTATTATAATTTTAACTAAACTTTCTCCTTTTTAAATACATTTTCTTATAATTATTTGTGGGACGTAAAATGGCAGTCAATTTAACCTAAATGTCAAAAGTTATCAAGCACACAGGGTGGGTAATAAAAATATTATTAAAAGTCATTTTTAAACTAATAACCATATGCCTATTTTTTGTGGAGCAGCGGTACTAACCAAGTTAGGGGAATATGTATTTCTCTCTCTTTTTAACTCATCAATTAAACAAAGAAAGAGTAACATACTGGTTAACCGGCGTTACCACAAAAAATTGACTATAGTTTGGGCTAAAATTTTTATGTGCATAAGTATACCCAACGATAAGCATGTACATGTACATGTAATTAGATGTGATATGTAGCTTCTATGTGCACATAAATGAATTAAAAATACACACCAAATTTTGAAACGCAGTAAGGACCCCAGGTTTAGCTATGACCAGCCGCACGGACGAGTCAACTGAATTGCCTGCGTTTTGAAGCGAGGATCGTGACGCAGTAAGAGGCGGCAAACCGATCCTGCGAATTTGCAAGCCACGCCCAGTTCGCTCTCTGCGTGATAAAGAAAAATGTCATCGCTTAACAGTTCGTAGTTGTAAATCAAACAACTGCACTCATTTGTAAATACCTAACATGATTACTTTTTGTTGTTGTATTCTATGCAATATACAGTGCGTGCATTAAGTCTGGAATCACCCGAATAACTTTTTAGTTACAAGTAAAATACAAAAATCCTCAGACAGGTCGATTTATATTTTTAATTCTGCAAATTTTGGTCTAAAAAAAGTTATCAAAATTGGCACCCCCTTGCACCCTCACCCCCCAACTTTTTTTTTCAAATAGCAACCTACCCCTTGTGATACATCATTGGAAAGGTAATTTAATAAGCTTTCCAACAGTGTATGTTAAAGCCTAATTTGTTAAAGGGTCTATGAAAAAACGCATGTTTTATTTAAACATTGTTTGTGTGAAATATTACGCATAATATGGTAATTGTTGCCCTATTTCCTACTTGGCACCTTCCTGAGAATCTAAATAAGGTTGTTTTAAACTTATTGTAATATTTTATACCCTGTTGAAAAATGCAATTTTTTTTCTTTTTATTGACCAATTTTATGTTTACTATTTAATCGATTTTAATCCCGTTTTTTTACTGTCCACTGTCAAAGAGCTGAAGGGCATCAATTTGAACATTTATAGTGAACTAAAGTTATACTTTACATGTCTTTATAATAAACTAAATTGTGCATTTTATCATTAGCTCTTTACCAAATTAGGCTTTATTATACACCGTTGGAAAGCTTATTAAATTACCTTTCCAACGAAGTGTCACAAGGGGTAGGTTGCTATTTGAAAAAAAAAGTTGGGGGGTGAGGGTGCAAGGGGGTGCAAATTTTAATAACTTTTATTGCACCATAATTTGCAAAATTAAAAATAAAAATCGACCTGTCCGAGGGTTTTTGTGTTTTACTTGTAACTAAAAAGTTAATCGGGTGATTCCAGACTTAATGCACGCACTGTATAGTGGTTGGCGCATATACAACTATTTATTGTTGTATACTATAACCTAATTACGTTATTATTTACGCTGTTGTTCTATCAGTGTATAAAAACACGCAAAATGCGTGTTATTATGAGCTTATAATACTCGCAAAATAGAAAAATATTATATTGAAAAGCAATAAAATAAGTAATCCAACTGTATAACAACCAGAATATTTTCGAAGGCAGTAGGTAGGTAATTTTCCTAAAAAATGGGTGGTCAATCTTCAAAACGAGCTATCAATTAAAACAAAAAAAGAAGATTCTCAATATCCAAATTATCTTATCACCAATTAGTAGGCCGTTGTAATTATAAAGAAAATAAATCAGGGTCCCGTAAATTTGTAAAGATCTTTTCGAAAAATCTCGAAAGGATTACGACCGATTATCAAAATAGTTTGTCATGTCATTTTGAATAATTTTCAACGGTGTGCGATGATCTTGACTGATTAAGTCAACAGGATCATAGGAGGCTAAAACTCCGTTTTTATTTTCGTCAAACTTATGAATTATGTTATTAAGTAGGCTGGGAAACCGTAAACAGGACCGTATTTGAATTTTTGGTGACCATTTAGGATTGTGAGATGACAGTAAGGGAACGTTCAAGTATTACGTAACGCAAATTTTACCAAAATTCATAGACTTCATACCCCGTTTCTAGCGTTATTAAAGTCTGTAGAGATTTCATATTATGGCTACCCCCCCCCCCCCCAAATAGGGGGTATGTTATGGGGGGTAGCCAAAATATAAAATCTCTACAGCCTTTAATAACGCGGGAACCGAGGTATAAAGTGTATGAATTTTGGTACAATTTGCGTTACGTAATACTTGAACATTCCCTAGGTTGTTAAACTTTTTCCTTGAAATCTTTTAAACGTTTTGGCTAATGGTTGATTACCCAATTAAAAATAAACTAAAGAATTTGACTAATAAACTGTCAGCTTTATATGTCACATTTAATTTCATTGGTTAAGTTCTTAGTTATTTTAGTGTTAATTATTGCGTAAACCATGATAAAATTAAGCATTTGCTTCAACTGTTCTTTAATTTAAATCTTGTAAAAGATTCAAAAACTTACTGATTTTACAATGTGGGTTAATATGTTATTACAAAGCATAGTTTACTAATAATCTGTGGCGTTTCATTATCTCTTTTAATTTGTCTAATTTGTTACAATCTATGTTTATTAATAGATATATAAAAAGTCTTTGATACGGTAGATCTTTAATAGTATATTAAAAATACTAGTTTCATAACACCCGTTTTTAGCTCACTAGTACTTTAGAAAACTCGTCGCAAGCGGTTCGTTTTCTAAACTTGTACTCGTGTGCTAAATACGTGTTATGAAAGGAGTACTTTATACATTTTTTCAATTTTGCTCTAAAATTAAAAAAAAAACTTATATTTAAATTGATGACCGATTTAGGGATTTTTGTTTTGGGTTGGCATTACAATATTCGCAATGTTTGAAATTCAAAAAACAAACGATATTTTGATATATTTTATAGTAAGCTCTTCTCTTTTTCACTGCAAGTAACTAAGCCATAATTTTAACACGTTAAAATTAACTAAAAACACAATTTCGGATAAAACTACACTTAAAAGCGGTGTTGACATTTGCACGGAAAACGCCAAGCGATATTCTTTTGTCCTGTCTTGCCAACCCAAAAGAAAAAAGTACTAACCTCTTATGAGTTTATAAGAGTTGCAAAATAAAAAAAAGTTTATTTAATCAAAAAGTGTTTGATCAAGAACAAAAAAACTGAAAGCAGTCAAATTCACATGCATGTACCAATAGTAAAGTCGGAGGTGAAAACCCAAAAACTCTGTCAATTTGACTCATCCTGTATAAAGGGTGCTGTCGATTTTATTCCAAAAAAAGACAGAGCAGATTATAAATGATAACCGATCAATTTGACCAAATATTGTGGGAACCACCTGTATTTATCTTAAACACATCTACTGGTTAACTTTTATTTTTAGAGGAATCTTAGTTGCAGATTACAAATAAAAAGGTTTTAATCTACTTAGTAGGTTTTTGGCTTTTGAAGAAAAATCTGTCCAGATGACATGGTCTTCGAAACGGTTGTCAAAATATTGACTGTAATCTGCGTGCAGAGATGCTTTTAGAAGATTTTCTTTTGTTATTAAAATTTCAAAATTAAATTTAAATTAGAAAACAGTAGGCCGTAGTCAAAAATGTGGTAACTAAATACTAAAATTCAAATTGTATTGCCTGATCTAAATCCATAATAATAAATAAATAATACGTTTATTTCAATAATTATGAATGAGTACACAAAAACAATGTATAGACAATCATGAACATGAAACTTGTCTCAAAAATACAAAAATAAAATTACTTATAAAGTATAAAAATTCAATTACAAATTTAGTTAAAGTATGCAGATATTTTAGAAGGTTCTAAATTTATTAAAAATATTAAAATATGTCTTTTGTTTGGACTTTTCAACTTTTACCTCAAGAAGGAACATGATTAAATCTACCGTATGCTTTGTTTGAAGCGTGAACCAACTATGGTGAGGGGCTGGTGGGGAGAGACTATTGTTTACACTTAGTACGCGTAAAGAGAGAAAAAGAATGTGTAAACTCACAGTCTAATGTCGTAAAATGACTGACAGGGGTACAGTGTTGCCGATTGGAAACATATACTTAGGATATTTTATTGTAAATTTTAAGAAACATTAGTTCTGTATGAGTTTTATATGAACTAGTAGTTTAATTTAAATAGATTTAAATATACTATATTATTAAACATAATTATAGTATACACAATAAAGTTTTTTACATTTTTAATTTAAGTATAATGATTTGAATTCATGATAAGGTGGAAAGTACGCAACATCGCTACTAGGTAGCCTGAATGTCGACTAGCGACATCTACATTTTACACCACAAAGCTGTATCGCGTTTCTGTTAGTAAATAAACAAACAGAAAGATGACACCTTCATAAACATTGGTCTGAAATTACTTCTTGAGGTAAAAGTTCTTTCTTTGGATCACTATTAAGGGTGATCTTTTTTTAATAGAAACCATTTATAAACAGTATTGTGAAAATTATAAAGATCTGCAAAATTGTTTTATTTGCAGACGATATCCTTATTTATATTTGCTCTAAGGATATAGAATTTATGGAAAAAACCTTGAATTTAGAGCTCTTGAAAATATTTAAATGGTTATGTAATCATGGCTTACTGTTAAATTTTAAAAATACTAAAATGATGCGGTTTGGAAAAAAATGTAATTTAAAAAAAATGAAAGAAAATAGGGTAGAGCTAAAAATAAAAATTAATAATGAGATAATTGAGGAAGTGGACCATTTTAAGTATTTAGGGATTTATCTAGATAGAGAGTTGAATTTTAACAAGCATATTCAGTTCTTAAAAGGTAAAATTGGGAAAAAGATAGGCATGTTGTATAGGATAAATGATAAAGTTTCCACATATTCTAAATTAACAATTTATAATTCTATTATTGCACCTCATTTTACGTACTGTGCAACTATATTTTTTAATTTAAATGAGGAGCAAATAAATGGCCTTCAAAAATTACAAAATAGAGGGATGCGGGCTGTTTTACAATGCAAGAAAAGAACGCCGATCTCTTTAATGTTGGAAACTTTAAACTTTTTAACGTTTAAACAAACAATCTACTATAAAATACTAATTTTTATTTTTAAACTGAAAAACAAATTGCTTCCTAATTATTTGAATAATTATGTACACTTTGTGCATGAAATACATGAGCATAACACTAGACATAGAAACAATTTTTACATTAGTGACTATAATAGTGACACTATCTTTGAATTTGGATTTACTTTGTTTAACGAAATGCCGAATAACATAAAGGAGATTGGTACTTTAAATATTTTTAAAAGAGAGTGTAGGACTTATATTAAAAATAAATACAGCTATCAATAGGCTGTGCTATGTATGCTAGGTTTTAATATTTTAATTACGGTGTATTTTTACTGTGTTGTATTATTGTTTTTTTTAAGTATTTTTAAGTATTGTGTTGTATTATTTATTATTATTTGTATTTAAGAGCTAACTTGCTAATAAAGAGTTATATATATATATATAGCGAAATTTATTATTTAATGATAGAGATTAACAATAGTTGGAACTTTCTTTTCATTTGTGGTTGTCCATACTGGCTGTTTCGACTTTTTGACCGTTAGAGGAAAGTCGCCTAATTTCGGATACCATTTACAATGTATTCAATATTTAATACTCGGTATTACTTTTTGATATTTTTTTTATATAACCAGATACAACTTATTATAGCGAACCATTATTTATTAAAAAAGCAATTTTATTACAGTTTATTTTTTCCAAAAAACACGGTTAAAAAAAATCAGCGCATTTTTGTGCATTTGAAAAAGGGCTCCTAATTTCGGACATATCCGAAAAAATTTTTTCAAGAGTAGATCTGGATCCCATTGCTTATGTTTCTTGTTATTCCTTCACATTTAAGACGTAATTTAATCATTAAGCGATTTTCTACGAAATACTATAGGAACTATAATTTTATATTCCCAATTTCAAATATCTTAGTATCTTAGGTAATTTTCGTTTTTTCAAAATTGTTTATCTTAGTTTGTTGTATCATTATAAAAAAAATAATTAATGGTTGGTTATCCTGAATAATAATTACCTTGCGGATATCCGAAATTGGGAATCAAATGCACAAAAATGGTCTATCCGAAATTAGGCAACTTTCTGCTTTTTAGATTAGAAATTTGTAGAATGTTTACGTTTTCAAATTGCTTAATTATGAATAGTGGATCAACTTAACTAACATCATAACTTACCCAAGACAGAATCACAAACTTTTATAACGATTATTTAAAAAATAAACAAGCATAATAATGCAACTGAGCACAAAACTGCCATTTGCAATATAAACGATTTGTGCTGCCATTTAAAGGGGAGAAGCTCTACCGTTATCATATTACAGGACGGATTTAGTTTGACTTTTGGCTTCACATAAAAGTAGGTTTCTGTTTACCTTTGCAGACAGTATCTTAAATACACTACTATCCGAAATTTGGAAACCATCCGAAATTAGGCGCATTTCCTCTACCTGTCGATATGTTAATGATTATCGACATTCCACCGTTAAAAATCCAGTGACATTCGATGTTGTAATGTCAAGAAACAACCGAGCATCAAGAATGAAACGTCTGAAACAGAACATAAAAACAATCGAAGACCTAAAACAATTTAGCTCAAAATGTTTTACTTTCATGTAGATGTTTATATTTTTTTCTCGAGATTTGGTGGAGACTGAAATGCAACCAGTGGCGTGGACTAAAAAATACCACCACGTCAGTAAAACAAAAATTAAAAAAAAAATCATTTAACAATTGATTGTTAATTCGTTTTTTCAAATGTTATATGCTAAAAAGCTGAATTTCTTGAAAAAATTGGACACCGTTTGGTAAAAATCGAGGCCCACCTCGCGGAGTAGTAAAAACTATTTTTAAAAATTATACAATTTTTTTTAAAACGCATTTTTTTTCATTTAATTTTTTTTTGTATTTTTTGTAAACCATGAAAAAATATTGTAGACTTTGCTGTAATTTGAACCAATAATTGCAATTATGGCGAAGGCGCAACTATTCGAAAAAAAATGTCAAATGCCTAACCAAAACTTACACAAACAGTATATCAAAAAAATCATCATAAAAATAAATAATTTTACCGGTATTTAGCTGTAAAATTAATTTAATTTGGACCATATTTGTACCGGGGCCGTAACTATAAAAAAATATATGGAAACTCTGCCCAATGGTGTAACGAAACGAGTGCCTCCAACATTTTCTTAAAATTTCAAAATGTTTTATTTTTAACCATACTTACTAACCTCAAATTTTTAATTAAGTTTAGCACTTCATCAGGCAAAACTTTTATAACTTAAAGTAGCCCCCCATTTCAACAGGGAAAATACATTTCTGACGAAAAATATACCTTAAAACCTTTAAATGACTGGATGTACGAATTCATACCCACTGTGCGTATGTCTAGTCGCTCCCTATCTTATCGGTAAATTATTCTATAATATTTTCAGTTACAATTTCGCTAAAGGTTCATTTGGTTTAGCTATAGCTACAGGGGTTTGTATGTGATTGTAATTACAACAATTGTAATCTAGAGCGCCGCAGGCAGTTTTTTTAGAATTTTCTCAGGTCAAAATAAGAACTTCTAAAAAAAGGCAGAATAATGATTTTTATTTTATTTGTACGCGCTTCGATCACTATTTTCGCCCCCCCCCCTCCTAGTTACGGCTCTGATTTGTACACTTTACTAAAACTTTAGTTCTACGTCCCTGTTTTTGGATTTTGCGGTCCCACCAAACAATTGAAAGAGAGACAGACCATAGCCAACGCACTATGGTCCGGGAAGACCAAATTTTTGGCATTATATGCAAGAATAAAAAAAGTTCAGTTTCACACGAGGTTTCACATTTAAGGATTATTGACGCCATTTTGAATACGCCATTTTATATTTTTTAATCGTATTGTCAAATTGAATTTAAGCAACCCAAAAAAGCACATTACCAATTTAAAGTAAAACTTTAAAAATTTAACTATTATAGAGGCCATATTGGACCCGCCATTTTGAATTTTTAACTTTTAATGTCATATTCAGTTTTAGCATTCTAAAATACCTCCCTACGCCAATTTTTGTACCTGTAGCGTAAACAGCCATTTTTGGGTATCGCCCGGACCATAGTGCAACGTGATGATCGTTTCAGAAAACAAATGATACCGTCCGCTGAAATGATGGCAGTTCATTGAGTACATTGGGGTCAAAGGTGGCCGAGCATGTTGTAGCTATAGATGCCCCCCTGGCCCCTCTCGAGCCCCCTTGCCCGTAAGGTACTGATTTGTCATGCCCCTCCTGAGACTCGACAAGACCCACGCATTTACATTGCGAAACATCAGCGTCCACGCTCACGTAAAAAGACAAGAAAGATAATATTCTAAAAAAATCGAAAAATTTGTTGATTTAAAGAATAACTGTAATGTACTTTTTTTAAACGTTTAAAATCCATTAGGTAATAATTCTAGGTATATAAATTATTTTTTATGTAAGATGGACGTCAAATTTAAATAAAATATCTTTACACTTAGTTTAATTTTACCATAATCTAAAACTTGCACTGATAAAAAATATAATTTACATAGAAAAAACGGATTCCTTGAACCAAGGACACGTGTCTTTGTATATGTTCAAAGCCATATTCTCTTGTTTCAAGGCTGGCATTTTCTTGAACAAAAGTCAATGTCCTTAAATGAAGAGCACGGGTTTTGGAATAAAAATCCGCGCTCTTTATTCAAGGACATTGACTTTGGTTCAAGAAAATGCCAGCCTTGAAACAAGAGAATATGGCTTTGAACATATACAAAGACACGTGTCCTTGGTTCAGGGAATCCGTTTTTTTATCTAGATTTATTTGGATAACGGCCAATTAAATTATTTGGTTGTGAGTAATAAATTTTATTTCTGTCAAATAAATATTTAGTTCATGTAAATAAATATTTCTATTTCAAAATTATTTATTAATGGGAACAAAATAGTTTATTTGACAGAAATAAAATTTATTTTTCAAAAGTCCAAAATAATTCAATTGGCCATATCCAACCAAATATTTTGTACACACAAATAATAGTTATTTATGGTACTAGTGGGTAAAGTAAGATATTGCCCATGAGAAAATTAATCTGCGAGGCGTCAGCCAAGCAGGTTAATTTTCGAGGGGGCAATATCGGTTTACCCATGAGTGCCATACAAGGTTTTATCCAATAAATAGCTTAAGAATTCATATTTTTATTAAAAATTTTAATGACATTTACAAGAAAATAATTTGGCAAGTGACAGTTGAGTGGGTAAAATAAATAATTATTGACATTTTAGAACTTTTTATGTATAAAAAAAGCTAATTTCCGAAAGAAAAATTCCCGGAAAAATCTGTTGTTTGCTATGCACAATAACATGACAACGCTTTAAACTACCTACCCAAAACTGCAAAGTATAGGTTAAAGGTTACTATGCAAAATTCTTGCCTGGTATTGTTTTTGGCGAATATTGAGTTTATGAACGGTTTTTAACAGGATAAAAATCATAATTTTTGATGATAGATAAAAATCATATTTTTGTAACGTTATATTCGTTTTATTTCTCAGCCACTCTGTATGTTTTAAGTACGTTTACATAATAGTATATTAAAGTACTAGTTTCATAACATACGTTTTTAGCGCACGAGTACAAACAAAACACAAAATTTTGTAGAAAATTGAACTTTAAAGCGACGGAAAACGTCAAGCGATAGGCTTTTGTCTGTTGCCAACCCAAAAGAAAAAAAAGTACAGACCTCTTATGGGCCTATAAGAGCACGCAAAATGCGTGTGATTATGAGCTTATAAGAGTCGCAAAATACAAAAAGAATATAATTATGAACAACAGTTAAAATCTTAAATTACTCGATGTTACTGGGTGCCGAGTAAAAACCCAGTAGAATCCAGTAAAATATCGATTAAATCCTAGTTCAACCTAGTAAAACATTTTAATAGATTCTACTGTATTCCAAATTAAACCCATTTCATCCTATTTCACTAACCGACTAAAACCGAGTAAAAATGTTTTATTCGGTTTTAGTCGATAATCAGTCATATCAACTACATTTTTTACTAGGTTTTTAGCAGAAATTTACACTAGTTTAAATAAAAAGCTGGTCATTAAAAAAATATTTGTTTACTTTTGTTGTAATTTTTAGTAATTTTTTTTCAATACTTTAAACTTAATTTTTTTCATTTTTGAACCCCCCTTTCTTCTATGTAACGCTTTGTAAAGCTGATACTTCCCCCTATAAATACGTAACGCTACAGCCAAGACCCCCCTAAAAAAATGGATTAAAGCACAAACCGTTCTTATTTCTTAAAAAATAATAAAGAGCGTCCCGTCACGCTACACCAGTGAGGGGGCCATAATGCATTGTAACGCTAAGCACTACCTCCCTCCCCCCTAAGGGAACGTTAAAGTATTATGTAACGCTCCTGGGGGGGGGGTCATTTTGGAGTGTTACGCCCATGTTAATGCTATAGGAAAATAGCGTTACAGGGGGAGGGTGGAGGTCCAAAATGATCAAAATATGATTTACGTAATACTTAAACGTTCCCTAAGTACGTTACGTATTTTAAGCATAGCCCCTTTCTTGAAATAAAACTGAAAACAAAGAAAGTGAGTATTCCATTGATAAATTTAAGGTGACAAAAATGCCATACGCTTAATTGATCAAGAATGTTATCGCGGCTGTAAAATCCCAATAAAAATGAGTTTCGAGATAAGCCACACTCTTGCCACCAACAGTGTTTTTGATATCTATATGTTGGCAACTAATGGACAAAAATTCCAGTAATAAATTCTTCCTAACAGATAAAATGTCCAAGATATTTCAAAATAAAAATAAAATGTACCTACTTTATTATACTCTAAATCAATGTAATTACAGGTATCTTACTATAGGTCAAGTTTAGATCATACGTTTTGTTTTTTCTTATAGATTTTCTGTAAAGATATACAGATCGTGTCAAAAGTCTCTCCCCCCCCCCCCTTTTACTTTTGAAGGGCTTAAGATATTATTTGAAATTTGTAATAAGTAAATAACATAACCCAAATAATTTTTTGGTATATATTCGAAATGCTAAGGGGGAACAAAGGAGACAGGGGGCAAGGGGGAACATTTTTTTAAATGGAAAGGGGGGTCATGTGATACATTATTTTAAAGCTCAAAAATTCTCTGTTTGACCATATATTTTTTAATTTTTAAACATTTGTTTAAGGTTTTTATTTTTCAATTTTTTTTTTGCTAAAAAAATAGATTTTTTATTTTTTTTTTCTTTAAATTTTTATTTATATAATTTAAAATTAGTATATAAGTATAATTAACGTATTTGCATCATGAAATAAGCAAAAATATATATATTTTACCATGAAATATTGAATAATTTAATGCCATTTGAAGCTTTGCGTTAAAATTACATAAAGTTTATTAGTTTTTCTTAATATTTGACCAGTTTTTTATCAATTTAGTCCAAAAGTCCAAACGAAAAATTAAAACTGCTCCATCTATTGTTAAATATTTAAACCTGACATCTGTCACAACAATCTGACATAACCTTCAATTTTTGCACTATAATTTGTAAATATGTGGTAAAATTAAATAAAAATCTTTTTTAAGTACTGATTTAATAAAATTATTAAATAACATGAATTGCTTTATTTAAAAATATGTGTTTTGTTGCATTTACAATGTCGAGTCACAAAAACATTATTTTTAACCTTGTCCGCAGTTTAAAGCCATACAGTGTTTCATATTTGTAGTCGAAGAAAAAGTATAGTCTACAACACGTATGGAATAGTCATTCCGCGCTCGCGGGACCGTCATACTCGCCTCGCCTCGCGCGGAATATTGTCTATTCCATACTAGTTATAGAATATACTATTTTTCAGCTCATGCATGAAGTATATCACGCATTTTTCCAGTAATATCGATTAAAATGTAAATGTCCGCTGAAAGATTATTTTAAACATGTTTTCCTCATACCAATATTTCATCTTTGAATGATATGCCATAAATTTCCAAAGCGTACATAGACGACATGTTTCCAGTGCAAATTTTAATTTTACATATTTACTTATTAACATTTCTTTAGTCGTTTATTTACTATGCTGACTGATTTATACACTAGGAAAACAGTTTATTTAGATTATTTGAAACAAAGTTTACGTTTACTAGAGCTAGTTATAACTATACAAGGTTCACCTGGGCGATTTTAAATAAAAATTTCGTGGACCCCTACATTTTTTGGACTAAAACATACCTGATGACATAAGAAATCAATTTCCATTTGAAAGAAAATCGTAAAAGATACACTTTTTTAGAAAGATAAAAAACATTTTTTTGAGTAATAGGGTGTCAAAAAATTCCGATTTGCGAAATCAAAAACGCTCTCTGGCTCAAAAGTTGCTCCTTAGTAAAAAACTGTGGCCACTCAAAAATGAGCCAAATCGATTAATGTTTAGAAGTAGCTCAAAGCACTCAAACTTTGAAAAATATCGGTACCTGTTTTTCGGATAAAAAGTGATTGTATATAAAATTAAGGAAATTTTGGAGGGTTTCTTTGGTAATATTTAGAAACAATACTAATTGTAAGAAAACTAAAAAAATTATATTTCCCCTTCCCTTAAGTTAGAACATAAAAAAATCTCCAATTATTTGAATATTTTGCTAAAATTTATTGAAAATGGGCATATTTAAAAGGACTTAACTTCCTTAGGAATGATTTTTTTGACCAAGGTGCATATAAACTTTTTCTATGTTTTTAATGTTAAATAACCACTCATTACTAAAATATTTGTTTTTTGCTTTATATTTTTTTAATTTTTTAATTTTTGGTTCTTCATCCGTAAAAATTTACTTTTAAATGCATTTATCCTTAAAACGGTTAAACCTGCGATGTTAAACCACAGAAACTTTTTTGTATATTTTTACATAAAAAAGTATTCCAACCAAAAAAATCAAAAAAAAATACACCAAAAAACAGAAAATCCACCCGGTTTCTAATCGAAATTAATTTTTTTTACTCAACTTGAGGAAAAAAAATATGTTTTCTGTATAGTAATGTAGGTTAACATGTATATATGCTTAAATACTAAAATATAATTTTGCAAATGTTTTATTTAAAACTATTTTTTATGCACTTTTAAAAACTTGCAAAAATTAAATTTTCTCAAAATCTTCAAATAATTGGCGATTTTTTTATGTTCCAACTTAAGCAGAGGGGGAATATAATTGTTTTAGTTCTTACATTTAGTATTTTCTAAATATTACCAAAGAAACCCTCCAAAATTTCCTCAATTTTTATCGGTATCAGTTTTTATCCGAAAAACAGGTACCGATTTTTTTTTTATTTGAGTGCTTTGAGCTACCTCTAAACATTTATCGATTCGGCTCATTTTTGAGTGGCCACTGTTTTTTACTAAGGAGCAACTTTTAAGCCAGAGAGCGTTTTTGATTTTGAAAATCGCAATTTTTTGACACACCTTATTACTTAAAAAAACGTAGTTTTATCTGTCTAAAAAAGTGTATTTCTTTCAAATGGGAATTGATTTCTAATGTCATCAGTTATGTTTTAGTCCAAAAAATGTAAGGGTCCACGAAATTTTTATTTAAAATCGCCCAGGTGAACCGTGTATAGTAGTGAGGTGGGAAGATTCCTCAACTATACCCAAACGGCTCATTTTATCTGCCCAAAGATAACAAAAATTAATAGACTTTAAACCGCGTTTACTTATTGGTAAAATGGTAAAATAGATATTTGGTTGTTTTCGTTATTTTTATAGACAAGAGAATCGCACGTGCTTATTCTAACACTTAATATGGTATAGTCATGCCGTATCTAGAACTAGAATGGATTAATTCTAGGTTTAAAAAGTGCCTACATTCTAAACCAGTCATGGAAAAAAAGATTTTTTTATCACACCTTATTCTAGAATGTTTTAAAAGATGAAACTAAAGTGTATAAATATTATTGAAAATCCCATTGTGAAAGACGAAGTGGCTCGGAGGCATAAAGTGGAAGAAACCGGGGACAATCGATGACAACATTAGAGAGTGCTGTTTTCGGTTAAAAAAGCCGGCAGGGGGCGCTGTCACTGAGCCACGGGGGCCCCGAATCAAGACCCTGAGGTCCGCCTTCCTCTTATAAGAAGAGCGGTATTTTGAAAAAAATGATAGCGATGACTTTTTATTAATGGGTGCGGGCCTAACGAGCATTTGTTTTTATCTTTTAGAAATTTTGTCGGTTGTATTCATTTGGGTATAACTGTCAGTTTTAAAGCCTACTTTTAAAGTTTGAATCACGCGCTGTTGTTAATTTATTATGATTTTTTCATAAACTTACTTAAATAATAATAATAATAAGACAAACTTTAATTATTATTACTAGTAGTACTTTTAAATGTATTAAATCTGGTATCCCCCACAGCTCTGGACAGGGTCTACTATTAACTATGCCAAAAGTAAATGATTTATTTTCTGTAATCTTTAGAAAATTAAACCCTGAATATTGGATAAGCTTTGTTTTAACAATGTAAATACATTTTCGGTTAGTACATAACTAACTTTTTCTTTCTGGGTTTCTTCAGTTCTCTTCTTCTTCTTGATTTGCTTTTCTGGTTAAAGGGACTTTCTGGAAGTTATCATGACATGAACCCACTCCTTTGGTTTTTGTTCTGGCTTACTTAAAATTTATTTTTTCTTCCTTGGTTGTGACCCACCTCAAAGTTTGTCATCTACGAAAACAACTCTTACTTTTGTTTGTCCTATGTAGAATTTTCATTGGGAATTCAAATGAAGAGCTTATATTTCACTCATAACTTTAAACACGCTAACTATCCACATAAAAAAAAGTTGAGAGGCAGAACTGCAAATTATTCAAAACTTAGTTAGTTAAATAATTATTTATCTTAATATTCTTCTTCTTCTTCTTCTTCTTCTTCTTCCTCTTCTTCCTCTTCTTCTTCTTCTTCTTCTTCTTCTTTTTCTTTTTCTTCTTCTTCTTCTTCTTCTTCTTCTTCTTCTTCTTCTTCTTCTTCTTCTTGTTCTTCTTCCTTTTTTTTTGCCTTTTCTCAGTGAGATAATTTGCCAGATCCCTCTTAGTTACTCAATTTACCAAGAGTGGTTCTTGTTTGCCTTGGCACCATGCCCACTCCTGTTTTGATTATAGATAATTTACAGTCTTCTTTCTTTTCCTTCTTCCCTTTTCGTGCTTGCTGTTGGTTGTGTTAGCTGTTGACAAGGCTGTTTTTTCTAATTTGTAATTATATTTGCGCATGCGCTAGTATATATAAAAAAATTCTGTACGTATAAAAACTTCTTCACGTGTTAGTTGCTTCCAAATCAAAATTTATCAGCATTATAAATGATTAAAAAACATAAAATTCTCTTCTTAATCCAATATAATCACATGTTCGTCATTTTACTGCACATCATCCATACAATCACTATAAAATATATAAAATCGATTCCAGGGCATATCTAAGATAGTAAATAAATAAATGAATAACTATACTAAAACACTTGATGCTAAAAATTAAACGCGAGTAACGGATTACCTAATTCTTGCCAAAAGTACATATTGCTCGTTTCACGGGTGAAAAGCAACTATATTAATATTTCAATTAGTAAAAAATTACAATAACAATTTTTTAATTAATATATTTATGAGCCTAAATTAAAATGGTATTTGGTACCGTATTTTTTGTCTTTCCCAATAAATAGAATGAGTTGTTGGCATTCAAAGTACCTGCTTTAATATGTATATTTTATTAAAGCTACCACATTGGCCATTATGTATAATTTACGACACACTAATGACATGAGCCACAATTATAAATGCAAAGATATTTTAATAAAATGCATCCAAAAACCTTCAACCTTCTGAATTAGGATGGAATTCGACTCGGTCTTTTTTTATAATAACGCATAACACATTATTACTCCTTAATTTAACTTTGACTTATTTTTATTAGACTAGTTAACATTTTTTCACTATTATACCGGCGCTAGTCCACCGCAAGAATGGGCACGATCAAATTTATAGAGCCTTAATAGGTTGTTTTTTAATAAATTGTGTAGTAATTTTATTTGAATTTATTGAATAGACTATGAATAAATTTTTGATATTATTTTTGAATAAGTTTCTTTCCTAGTTATCATTTTAAAACCGTTTACATAATTAATGTAAGCTATTAAGTACTGGGTACTAATACACGGTGTATTTGAAATAGGCTCCGAAATTTTAAGGGGTTTGAACTACTACGTCATAAAATATGAAAAAAAGTTCCTATAAACATATGTCTAAAAATGCGTCGTAAGGGAGCTAAGGCTAAGTGTCTAAAAAAAATCGGTTTTTATTTAATAACACAGGAACCCTTTCAGATATAGCAACGAGGTTTTGCATGTAAAATAATCTTAATAAGGCTAATCTTCATATGTTATTTTCATGTACTTAATTTAATCAGGGGTGTGCGAAACGGGGGGGGGGGGCATTGTCAGTTTTTTGGACCCTATTTCAAATACACCTTGTATAATAAGAATTTAAAGTACCAAACTTATAATTTTCGGATTAATAATACATTTTAATTTTACTCCCTTATTTAGGGATTTACTTCGTATAGTTTCTGTATTATATACTATTTAGGGTAACCCCTGTAGAATAATCCTGATGATGGCATTAATTTTTCTCGAATAAACAGAACTGCAACAAATCTAACAACTTCATTAGTTTGATATTTATATTATTATCCAGAAAACTTACCTGAAGATGTTTAATGTAGAAAGAGGCGAAACGTTGCATGTACTAATCATCTGTGATCATCTTAATATTTTTATGAGACTTTTGCAGAAGTAAAACAAAACAATATTAATACTGTAAACTTTACAGTGTAAAGCCCTAAAGTTTTATAATACAGTATTATCTTAATTCTGGTATGCCTCGAGGCTTCAAACGGGGACTACTATCAATTATGCAAAAACTAAATGATTTATTTCTCAATTCGAACCCTAATTCATTTGAAATATTTCCCAGATTATCCCTTTTTATTCTGGAATTGTATTTCACAATAGAAGGCTTTGAAATTACGCTAATTTAGGGATTATGCGCCATTTTGACTACCACAGATGCTCAATTTTTCTCTCATTAAAAGACACCCTATGATTAACTAGAGCTTCCTTACCCGTTAAGTGTCATTCAGATTTGTTTACGCCATTTTGAAATCATTGAATATCTTAACCACCCTTTAATATAAAAAGGGATTAAGGAACACATATGCTACAGTAGGGGCGAAGTGTCAATTATAGCAAATAAAAAAGTAGGTACTGTTTCTTCTTAAGTATGACAATGTTTGTCGGTTTGTCTACGTTCTACTTAGTATTGAGCACACATTTTGGTTTATTAATGTTCAAATTACAACACTAGTGCTTTCTGAACATATTATAAATAGATTTATTATTTTTTTTTCTTTTTTTTAAGTTTTGGGCTGTAAAACGTAGATAATAGTATATTATATGACAGTCCCGCGAGCGCGGAGTGACTATTCCATACGTGTTGTAGACTATACTTTTTCTTCGACTGCAAATATGAAACACTGTATGGCTGTAAACTGAGGACAAGGTTAAAAACAATGTTTTTTGTGATTGTAAATGCAACAAAACACATATTTTTAAATAAAGCAGTTAATGTTATTTAATCATTTTATCAAATCAGTACTTGAAAAAGATTTTTATTTAATTTTAGCACATATTTACAAATTATAATGCAAAAATTGAAGGTTATGTCAGATTGTTGTGACAGATATCAGATATAAATATTTAACAATAGATGGAGTAGTTTTAATTTTTTGAACTAAATTGATAAAAAACTGGTCAAATATTAAGAAAAACTAATAAACTTTATGTAATTTTAACGCAAAACTTTAAATTGCATTAAATAATTCAATATTTATAAACAAGAGATGACACTACATGTGTTCATTCTAACACTTGATACGGAATATTCATACCGTATCTAGAGCTAGAATGGATTCATTCTGTGTTTAAAAACTGTGTGTATTTGCTTATATTCTAAAGCAGTCGTAGAAAAAATAGTATCTATATGAAATTCGACTGGGTTTTAGTAAACTCGAATCATTCTCATTCATTCTCGGCAGCTAAAAGCTTAAGTTGCAAACTATGTTCATAATATACTATTTTTAAATATATGGAAAATAGCAAATGTATATAGGTTGGAAGTTTCCTTTGTTATTTTTTGACAGTTTTGAGATTTAAAATCCAGTGGGCTATATAATTACCAATTATTTAGACCCAAATGGTAGCAAATTATAGCACTCAAAACTATCTTTTATACCAAAAATACAAAAAAGGGCAAACAAATAAGTAGGTGTGAAGTATGGTATAGAAAAAAATAAAAAGCGTATCACCGCAAAATCCTGCTTATGTGGTTTTAACAAAAAAAGTGTCAGTAATACAATACAAGGATTATGCGTACCGTTTATGTATTGAATAGTAGTGATTACATCCATAAGTACAAATATTTAAAAACGTGGGTGGCCCAAAGATACTACCTAGTCCTTTTTACTTTTTCAAAAAAAGTATTGTGAAAATCAATTTTTTTTGGCCTGAATCATCCTATTTTTGCCTGAAACGTCAAGAAAAATCAAAATAAGCATAAAAAAATTATGTGTGTCTGTCTGTTTGTATCCACGCTAACTTAAGAACGATTTGAGCTATAGACTTGAAATTTGGTACGCAGATGTATTGTTATATTATTTTAGACAAGTTCGTATTTGAACAACATCTGTTATGGGAGAGGGGGTTGAAATTGGGGTTAAATTTTTGTTTTGGCCTTAACTTTTATATTATTTACCAATAGGACAAAAATTTAAAAACTACCTAAAAGGTAAATATGGCCTCTCTGTCCCCCAAAATATAAAAAAATGTTTATGGTCATAATTTTATTATTCAAAATAAAAAAGTTTAAAAACTACCATATACGTAAAAGGTCAAAAAAATACACAAAAAATGTATTATATTTTTTTCCATGACGGGATGGGGGAGGAGGAGGCAAAATGTAAAAAAAAAATATTTACAGCTATATTGCAACTTTTGTGTATGAAGATCAAAATTAGATCTTGTCGTTATATATACCAACCCGAATTAATACATTTTCTATACATGGAAAACAATCTAGCGTAAAACGCCCATTCAATAAACTCAATGATCATCTTTTTTTCCATGGACGTGCTTTTCAATAAGGTGTCAAGATGAAATCTTCAACACTTTAGAATAAACAGAAATCAAACCACTGGAAAATCCTACTTAAGTACTACTATCCTAGTTAAATAGTACTATCCACGTGGTTTATTGAAAAAAAAAAGACATCTGTAAGTTACAAAATCTCTGATTTGGAACAAACAAAACGACTCAAGTGCTAAATCGTGCAAAAGTCTTAATTTTTTCGATAATGAAAACATTTCAAGTGCGAAAATCTTTACACCTGGACCACACACAGTTTATATAAAAAAAACATTTATTTTTGGACCGAGATTACTTTTCTTGTTATTTATTTTAATCTTGCAACTAGGCACTTTTTCCTTTATTATGTATTTCTTTAAACACTGTTAATTTTTTTCCTTGCGCCTATTTATATGCAATAGGAATAATTTTTCCGACGCGACTATTCATAGTATTTTACTTTACCAGTTATACCAACTTACATTCATTAATAAAATCTTTTATCTCATTGATTACAAGGCAGTGGGCTTACAACTTTATAAAGTTCATAGAAAAAAAAAGGATTTCTTAAAACAAGAACACGCGTCTTTCGATATAAGCCATATGCTCTTGTTCTCAAGGCTAAAATTTCTTTAAACCAAAGTCAATGTCCTTGAATGAAGAGCGCGGATCTTCATTCAAAAAGCCGTGCTCTTCATTCAAGGATATTGACTTCGGTTAAAAAAAATGCTAGCCTTGAAACAAGAGAATATGGCTTTGAACATATCAAAAGACACGTGTTCTTGGTTCAAGGAATACTTTTTTTCTGTATTCAATAAGGAATGAAACATAAGATATTATGAATCAATCTATGTCTATCAAACTATGATCCAATTAATTTTTACTAATTGAAATGAAAGTAGACAGATTTAACTTTACCAGTTATACAAACTTACATTCATTAATAAAATCTTTTATCTCATTGATTACAAGGCAGTGGGCTTCCAACTTTGTAAAGTTCATAGAAAAAAAAAAGGATTTCTTAAAACAAGAACACGCGTCTTTCGATATAAGCCATATTCTCTTGTTCTCAAGGCTAAAATTTCTTTAAACCAAAGTCAATGTTCTTGAATGAAGAGCGCGGATCTTCATTCAAAAAGCCGTGCTCTTCATTCAAGGATATTGACTTCGGTTAAAAAAAAATGCTAGCCTTGAAACAAGAGAATATGGCTTTGAACATATCAAAAGACACGTGTTCTTGGTTCAATAAGGAATGAAACATAAGATATTATGAATGAATGTTCGTATCGGAAAAATCGTCCTATACCTAATCAATCTATGTCTATCAAACTATGATCTAATTAATTTTTACTAATTGAAATGAAAGTAGACAGATTTAACTTACCCCAAATTTACACTTATCCCAGTTTCCTCTACACAACTTTATATACAATTATATTTAATGTTCACTCAAATTTCGCATCCCATATACTCGAATCTAATCACTTGTATGATTCAGATTTCTATGTACTTCATTTCAACGATTTTCATAAAGTATCTCAATACTTAGAAAAGTATGAAATATTATTAAAAGTAAGTACGACCCAAATAAATTAATTAATATTCAATACAACTTTCCAAAGCTAAACATTTTCAAAAGCCTTCTGCATAGCAACATTCTACAATAAACCTAAATTATACATATATATATTTTTTGTTTTTATTCATATTCATTTTATAAAATTTAAAAATTAAAAATTTAAAATTTATTTTTAATGTAATTTTAGACCATCCTTGTATATCAAAAAATTTTATTTCAAATACAGTTATCAATGTTTATCTTGACTTGCTTTGATTTGTTACCCAAAGATGTCGTCCCCACCTTTTGATTCGATTATAATTTATTTGTCATTGCTTGTGTGAGGTTATGTTTTCGTAAACATCTGCAAGCTATTCGCAGTTTATGTTTTTCTCAAAAAGAAAAATATTAATTTTATTATGTATGTTTTTATATTTTAACACACAATTTTTGTGACATGTCTTAAGGTTAGTGCAATTTAAATCTATTATTAATTTTTAATTTTTACATAACCTATAACCTAATGATATATTTTCGTTCATTATATAAACTTTTTAGCCTTCGAAGATGAAGTTATTTGTATAGAAAACTTTGAAATGCATCAGGCAACAATCTAAAATAATTTTTTCCAACAATAAACATTGGCATTGACAATATACAATTTATTTATTTTATTATATTTATGACGTTTATAATTATTAACAGATTTGATTTAGATATTAATTTTTAATTGACTTTTAGTACTTTATTTTTAGCATTTTTTTAATTTTCGACTTAATAGCTTTACAGACGCCATTTCTCTTGTAAATTTTATGGCGTTTTCTCATTGGTTGACAATGATTGGTGTTATTTGACACATTAGCTGTAGCGAATTATGTATTTTTTGAAAACTCGTTCGGGTTGCAGCTTAAACTTTGGGAGGAAGAAATAAAAACAAGAAAAGAAGAAATAAAAAGATTGCAAAGTTGTCAAAAAAATATACTGCTGCTAACAAACAAATACCTTCAAATATTTTTCCCAATTTCATTTTTTCGAACAAAAAAAAATAAAAGCACAACATGTGCCTAAAAATGCTTAATTTTGGAGTGGGCTTTTTCTCGGTAAAATGCATACACAGAAAAAAAAGAATTCCTTAAACCTAGGACATGTGTCTCTCGAAATGTTCAAAGCCTTATTCTTTTGTTTCAAGGCTAGCATTTCTTTAAACCAAAACCAACGTCCTTGAATGAAGAGCCTGGGTATTTATTTAAAAAACCCGTGATCTTCATTCAAGGGCATTGCCTTTGGTTTAAATAAATGCTAACCTTGAAACAAGAGAATATGGATTTGAACATATCAAAAGACTCGTGTTCTTTTCTTTTTTTCTGTGTAGCCAGTCCAACACTGCTTAAAAATATACTTTTCTTATCATAATTTGCAAATATTATTTTTCTGTCTGAAACTTATCTTAGATTATTATCAACTTTAAGGTAGGTACCTAAGTAAATTTAAACATATTTTTGAAACAATAGCCCAAAAAAAAGATAGCAAATCATATTTATTTAGTTAAACTACCTGTTATATATTTTAACCACGCAGTGGTACCATAATACCGTAAACTAATAAACAAATATCGGGACTAGGACTTTAAATAAATAAAAACACCAAGTTTTATCCATATTTTAACCTAGCGACGTTTCGTCTTTAATTAAGACTTTATCAGACTTTATAACAGTTAATTTGAAATATGTCTACGTGTACGGTTCTATACTTTTGTTTATTGTTCGTAATTGTTTATTTAAATAATATTTATGTTAAATGTAGTGTTTTAAGTATGCTAAGCTTGATAAAATCTTAATTAAAGACGAAACGTCGCTAGTGCATAAAACTTAGTGTTTTTATTTGAAGTCCTAGTCCTGATATTTGTTTATTAATTGTATAATCGAAGGATACTAATATAATTTGATAATGCCAATGTGACGTTTTTCTGGAAAAATAATAATTATTTATATCATTTATCATTACTTTTTTTTGGCTTCCTTTTTCACTGGAAAAACAAAAAAACTATAGAGGAAACGCAAGCTTTTTAAAATTTTCGGGATTACGGGACAATGGATCTTGAAAACTGGGATCCCAACTACGAACTTAAATTTTGAGTTCGTAGGTAAACTTTACCTTGCCAAAATAAACAATATTTTTGATAATCTGCTTCCAAAAACTATATTCATATTGACTGTTTTCAAAATATTTACACATAAGTAGGTAATAATACATTTTATTTATTTATTTTGACATGGGTAGATTTAAATTTGCAGAAAACCTTCTGGGTGGTCTTTATCAAATAGTATTTCTTTCAACCAGGTGTGAAAACGTAATTTAAGGCCTTTGTTTTTGTATAAATATCTTTAAATATCTAAAATAACCCATTTAGTACTATCGAGGTACTATGGGATAGTTTTATTTTTATTCGTTTTTAGACATATACGTAGGTGTCGATTAGCTAGAACTAACTAGAGCTACAACAAGCCGTAAAGATATGTAATGCTACGCATTCCATTATATACTATTCACAGTAAATGGTATATTGCATTTTCCCCAAAAAAAAAATAAAATAGATAATAAAAAAAATCAACATTTTTCTTTTTAATTTTCTTTTTGCGAATAACGAAAATTATACAATGTTTTTTATTCGATTTTTACTAACTATAATAAATTATTAAAATATATTTAATTTTAAATTGTAAAAAATATTTTTTTTTACTGTCTTATTACCTATCTAGTTATCCATGACAAATTGTTATTCAATCAAATGTCTACTAAAAACAACTGAATCGTTTCTTCTGCGTGCGGTTTCATTTTCAAATTAGCTTAGTGTTTTGATTAATTTGTGTTAAAATGTGTTTGTTGTGAAAATAATAATACTTCTGAAACCGTTCTATAAATATTATAAATATTGAAATTGATTTTACTGTTGAAATTGTGTGTTTGTGATTTATTTTAGTGGATGAATCCTGATTAAACGATTAACCATATGTTTTAAGGTTATGTTATAGAAGAAATTGTATCTGGTCAAAAACATATAGATCAAGACCAAAAGTGAACAAAAGGTCATATTTCTTTATAAATTTTAGAGTAAAGGTAAAGCATCGTATTTAAAAAAGCTTAAAAATAAGCTAGCGGGACAAAAAACCTTTTGGCCCTAGGGCCAAGTTCAACTTTTCGCCCGCAAAATATGAAAAAAAATTGTCGCTGAATCAATCGAATAAAAAAAGATTTGTTTATTTTTAACAATACCCACCAATTAAACACGGAGCGCATTTTAACAATGACCCTCTCTGGAAAATCAAAAGTGCTTAGTATTGGATAAAGGCTTGAAAATAAAAAGTGACATTGTAAAAGGGTACCGCCTTGATAAAAAAATGAACATCGGGAGACAAGTCGAACAATGCAACAAAATAAACTAGAGGGCGCCTTTGTACTGTAAAATATGTACGTGTACACATTAAAACTTGTTCTATTGTTATTTTTTCACCAATCAGAATACGAGAAATTTGTGTGCATATATGAAAAGAATTTATTTTAAAATGAACCATATAACTTACACGACGAAAAATCATTTGCATTTTATGGAATAGAAACTTTCGTTACAAGTTAAGTTACACTTTACATAAATAAATATATACAATATATTCCTTGCTGGTAAGTTATTTAAAAAAATTTAGTTCCTTAAAACTGTCACGAGTCTAGGGCATAAAAGACGAAACGTTGTATTAACATACACGTATTTACTTATTTTTAAGTTTAGTTTTCTTTGAGTTGAAACTGTATTTGAAAAAAATTAAGTACAAAATCGTCTACAATTGTACAGTAATACTGCAAAAAAAGTCAAATTATCTATCATTTTAAGTGTAATTTATGTATTATTTTTTATTAAAGGTTGAGAACGACCAGAACTTGTGCCGAAACGTCAAATAATTTAAAAAAGCATTTTTAATTAATTACCACCCGAAAACAAAAAAAAAAATTACAACCACTAACATCTAAAGGTAATAACTTACTACAAAATTTGACCTTTCTTAGCTCGTCGGCTTGCGTAAGTTCGATTTTCACCCATGCTGAAGCTTTTATCAGTTAATAATTATTATTAATTAAAAGTTTGGCGTTGGTAACAGGTAAAACAGAGAAACTCCCGTAAAAACTGGTTCGAATATCAGTATAAGTCAGTGGTTTCGTCTACTTCTACACAGAAAAAGAAATTGTCTTAAATCAAAAATGTGTAATTTGGATATAACGAAGAATATATTCTCCTTTAAAGCAAAATTGTGCTTTAAATATGGAAGGATAAGAATATGGTATGCATAAAAGAAGAATATATTCTTTTCGTTATATAAAAATCACCATATGTTTAAAGACGAAATTTTTCTGTGTGTCACAGGTCCTGGACTTAAACATAAACATTAAGATCGTTTTTAGCAATGTAATATGTGTACAGTATTTATTATTGTTCTTAGATCTATAGAACTGTCAATTTTAAGGCTGTCAAAGAATTTCACCAGTCTAGGGCATAGAAGACTAAAAGACGAAACGTTGTATTAACATGGGAGGCATAGCGTAGTGGCTAGCGCGTATGCATAGCAAGTCTACTATCGTGAGTTCGATTCTCACTGGCGCCGATTTGCCTTTTTCAGTTAATTAATAATTGAAATTTGGCGAAGGCGATAAGTGAAACGGACACTCCCTAAAAACTGGTTCGAAAGTCAGTATAAGCCGGTGGTTCCCTCTACTACTAGCCCACACAAGTCCTGGACTTAGGGGATACTTAATTAAGTAGAATAGTACGAGGTTAAACAAACATGTAATGTAATGTAATGTAATACACGTAAATGGCTTATTTCTAAGTTTAGTTTCCTTTGAGTTGGAACTGTATTCGAAAAAAATTAAGTACCAAATCTACAATTGTCCATTAATACTGCAAAAGAGTCAAATTATCTATTATTTTAAGTAATTTATGTATTATTTTTTATTAAAGGTTGAAAACGACCCGAACTTGTGCCGAAACGTACACTTATTAAAAAAAAGAAGCATTTTTAATTTAATACCACCCGAAAACAAAAAAAAAAATACAACCACTAACATCTAAGGGTAATAACTTACTACAAAGACCTTTACTGGGCTTGTTACCTACAGTAGCTCTTGAGACCTCGTCTAACGGCTCGTTTTTGTATCTAATCATTTAGCGCGCTAAGTTAGCTTTTTTAGTTGTTTTTATACTTGTTTTTAGTTTGGACCATCCATTTCCAATGCGTTAAACATGAATGAATGTTAGCCTTAACGGCCGATTTTACTATACACAGAAATACACAAGATTTATGAGCCGTGTTGTACATTTCGTTTAAAAGCTTGCTTCAGAAAGATATATACCACCGCAACGGGAATAAATATTGCAGAAAGGTATGAAATTTATACACCCTATCGCTATTAGATATACTTATAAATGATATAGGCACTTTGTGTTTATTAAGATGGTACGAAAATATAATTTTTCGTACTTTACAATAAAAATGAGGACCTTTAAAATAGAAAATTATCTGAATTAATAAATTACTTAAAAATATATATTCTCAGAGTATACAGAGCGGTCCAAAAGTCACCCCCCTCCTCTTAACTTTTGAACGAGTTGAGATATCGACTTCAAATTTAGAACTCTTAAATAAGATAACTTAAACTATCTTTTAGCATATATTTAATACTACAGACATCTAGCGGCCAATACGGTTTACAATGAGTATTGTTTGTCTTTTTTCAACATAATGATTTAATCTGTCTTCTGTCTCATTTTAATTTAAATTTAAATCCCCCTTGATTTTGATTTGAAATTCTTACTTAAAAAGGTATGAAATATCTATTTTTTAAGCGTTGAGCTTTTTAATTTTTTTAATGTACACTGAGAATTGGTTACCCATCGCAACTTTATTTATTGAACATAATTTTTTTCAGAAAACAACGTTGTTCTGTTGCTGTTACTGTAACAACTTGTATTGATTAATTAAAGTTACTAGGGGTTCAAAATATACAAAATTCTGTGGTATTTAATACAAATTCTTAGCATAGGTATATTGTATACTAAAGGTATAATAAAAATTGCAAGATAATCGCACAATACTAGTTTAGATAGCTTATATAATTTTTTTTATACAGAATTCTTGTGGTTATTAAATTTTTTCAAAATCTTGAATCTATTTATGTGGATAAGTCAAAAGATGCAGATATACTTATTTTTTGTCGGTTTTTGTCATTATTTAAAAATTTATCTTTTGGCATTATTTAATATTAGAATTCGGGTATATTTTAAATATTTTTCATTCCATTATTATTAGGGCACTTTATATAAAACCACACATTGTAAAACAGGTATCGTACAAAAAGGTCATATTTTTTTCGGCTTGAATTCAACTTTTCGATAATAAAATACCTTACATTTTAAATTCAATTTTTAAAAGAAAACTAAATAAAACAAATAAAAATCTTTATTTATTTCTATTATTCTGAAAATTTACAATTATAAAAAAAATATAAAACCTATTTACATAAATATCTTAATAACTAAACTCACATTGAAAATAGTACCACCTTATTTGTAAAAATCAAATTTTTATTATAATACTTGATCAATTTTAATGTTTTTTTCCTCTGATGAGGTTACGAAAAGGATTTTTTTTATTTTTGATATATCAAAAAAATCAATCTTGATAAGTTGCCCTGCTTATTTTTAAACTTCCAAAACACTAAGATTTTTTTGTATAACTCTTACGGTTCATGAGTAATGTTTTTTTTTCTTTAAAATGACAACTTTAAAAAAAATTTTTTTTTTATTTTTGATATCTCAAAAAAAGTCACTATTGATATCATGTCATGTTTGTTTTCAAGCTACCAAAACAATAAGCACATTTTTTATAACTTACGGTTCATGAGATAATGATTTAAAGAAAAAAAAACATCTCATGAACCGTAGGAGTTATACAAAAACTGCTTACTGTTTTGGGAGTATGAAAACAAGCAGGGCCAGTTATCAGAATCCTAGGTAGTACCATAGTGTTTTAAGTGATGAGACAGAGGCGATGGCTTTGTTTAAGATTTTGGATAGACGACAATTAAATCGGTGTTGCCACTTCAAGCGCTACGTATTCTGTATTAGTACAAGAGCGGGTCTAATCTCACCGAATGGCTGGTCGGGTCCGCTTGCTATCACAGAATAAATACCGATGCGTGCTGTGCATCGCTGGAAATACTGTCACTCTCAAGTACCGTAGAATTTGTCATACTGAATGTGTTGGGGACAGTTGTATCGCTTAGAAAAACACTATGGTAGACCTATAGATAGAAATACAAAACAGTTTCTTCAGGTTTTTCATTCTAATATTACATTTTTTTTTCTATAAAATTAATTATAAGTAAATCATATTATACTATTACACATAAATTTTGAGATTCTATAAGTAACTTTAAATGAACAAAGATATACAAAAACAGACCATTAAAAAAGAAAATGTTTGTCCCAATTGTCAGTTTTGCTAAAGTCTATAAAACCGCATAAGCGACACTAAAAAAAACAACAATACATCATATGAGAGAGAAAGACTACTTCCAAGTTAAATAATCCAAAATTAATAATTTGACTTTTAAGTAAAGAACAGAACATGCACTGTTGCAACATGTTTACAAGAAAACATGGTACATTCCGTATTTATTGCACAATCCGGCACATGTGTAATCCAAATTCAATGCGGCATTTCTGCAAGGACAAAGGAGATACACATGATATTTATTTGATCTAATAATGAAAAAATCAATTATTTATATTAGGGTAAAAAAAAATTATAATGTGTTTTAACAGCCTAAAATCAATTACCACAAAAAAAATATTTAAACCTAATCCATATAATATGTGAATATTATGAATATCATACAAAACACTAAGATCCTGAAAATTTAACAATGTATATAAAATTATTTTTACAAATAAGGCCATATATAGAACATTAAAAAATATAAACTTCTCAAAACTTTGTATAAAAAACAATAAAACAAAAAATAACCAACATAACCTATTTCATTTAGTACCACTTGCCTTATTTTTGCTTATTAAAGAATCTATACTAAAAGTTTGATTCGTACTGATACTAGAAATACCGGTATTACCGGTACTACTAGTAGAAATATTGGTACTACTATTCGATAAACTAGTACTACTTGCTCCTAGATTATGCGTTAAGCTATGCCTCCTTAGATCACAGTTTCTTCTGAACACTTTGCCACATGATGAACAATTGTATGGCTTTATGTCTGTATGGGTTAAAAGATGAGTTTTGAGGTTGGATCTCTGGTTAAAGGACCGGTTGCAAACAGGACATCTGTGAGGCGATTCTTCCATATGGAGAATTTTATGGACAGCCAAGGTTCTTGATTGGCAGAAGCCTTTTCCGCATTCTGTGCATTTGAATGGTTTTTCTTTACTGTGTATGTACCTAAAAATGGAATAAAAGATAAGGTAAATTAAATATAGAATAATATGTATTATTTATGTCAACTGATCTTTTTGAAATTAATTTGATTAACATTTACATTTCTGGGGACATATTTGGTTTGGTAAAACACCCTGTATATGTAGAGTAACTATACTACTTAGTGGTAGCAATATAGCGCGAATCTTCTGAATCGCCTTGTATAAGTATTCGATTAGTCAGAAATAGTCCTCTATGTGTTATCCACATTTTTTGTCACTCGATATATTTGGCACACATAAGTTAATAAAATAATAATGCAGTTTGCGCAGCTTTTGGCGCAGGATGTTTAGGGGATAGAGAATCGCCATTTTGATACCCTGCCAATTTGCCAGATCTCATGTGTTTTCCCTCAAAGTGTGTTGTTTTTTCCTTCTAACTGGTAGGACGAATAGTACATGTTTACCAAAATTTGTCAACAAGCGGCAACGATGTCTAAACAAGTGTTTTGTTTTCTTTTTAAGGGACGTTTGTGATATATTTTTTCGAGTTTTTACGTTTTTCTATAAATTTTCTTCATTTGTGCTTTTTTTTTAAGACATTTTAGCATTTTTATAATCATATAAATGTTGTTTATAGACCAATAGCTAGAAATAGATCATATAAGGTTATAAATTTAAATTTACGCGGCCAGGCTATCAAAATGGCAAAGTATTCCTGTTGGTTGCCTATATTTAGCAAATCTCGATATATAGCTGCTGTCTCTGCCGTTATAGGTAATAGATTTATGTGATTTGCTCAGTTCTACAAAAATAGACTCTTTTTTTTCAGTGTACCTTAATAATACTAAAATAGTGTGTAAATTTTCTCGATCACCTCGTATAGATAAATATTAGATTAGTCACACATAAAATAAATAAAGTAATTAAAGTTTATATTGACGTATTAATGATTATTTTAATTGGTTGCTTAGTTTCGGTCAGTGACTTAATCTAACAGTTCATACAGTACAAATTCCTAAATAAAATTGGTTCTAAAATGCTAAAATTCTAAATAAACAATTTCCTTTTATATGGTGACCGTACTGTATTGTTTATTATTATTTTGGCACCTAAGAACAAGTATTTTATACCAGAGAGTTAAATATTACAAAAATTTAGAAGATGTTTCAATAACAACAATTTCTTTTATTAAAAAATAAATCCATTTCTTCTAAAACACCATCATTCTACACTTCGACACCCAATGTCATATTTTTCATTAGAATAGTATATTCTATAACTAGTATGGAATAGACGATATTCCGCGCTAGCGGAAACGAGCCGACAGGCGAGTATGACGGTCCCGCGAGCGCGGAATGACCATGATGACCATACGTGTTGTGGACTATACTTTTTCTTCGACTGCAAATATGAAACACTGTATGGCTTTAAACTGTGGACAAGGTTAAAAACAATGTTTTTTGTGACTCGACATTGTAAATGCAACAAAACACATATTTTTAAATTGAGCAATTAATGTTATTTAATAATTTTATCAAATTAGTACTTAAAAAAGATTTTTATTTAATTTTAGCACATATTTACAAATTATAATGCAAAAATTGAAGGTTATGTCAGATTGTTGTGACAGATATCAGGTTTATTATTTATTTGACAATAGATGGGTCAGTTTTAATTTTTTGAACTAAATTGATAAAAAACTGGTCAAATATTAGGAAAAACTAATAAACTTTATGTAATATTAACGCAAAAACTTTAAATTGCATTAAATTATTCAATATTTCATGGTAAAATATATATATTTTTGCTAATTTTGCTACAGTTTTCTTTACTTTTATAAACAAGAGATGGCACTACATGTGCTCATTCTAACACTTGATACGGAATATTCATACCGTATCTAGAGCTAGAATGGATTCATTCTGTGTTTGAAAAGTGTGTGTATTTGCTTACATTCTAAAGCAGTCGAAGAAAAATATCATACAAATCAATAAATGTCACAGATTCCTATTAAAAGCTTCTATGGTAGATACTGATGAGCTTAAGGAGTTTGAAACTGCAGTCTACCAATATCACTCAGTATAATAGTTGGACAAAACTGATAAATAAAATAGTTAATTAATATTTTTATAAATTTAAGATTTCCTGTCTTTATTATGGTTCGTTTATGCCAAACTTATGCGAAAATATATGGATTTTTGCAGTACTTCGTACTGTATATAATTTAGAAATTATTATTACTTTTATTAGGTACCCTTATAAGGTGAAAGGCATTTAGTAAAATGCAATCTAAATTTGAACTTTATAATATTATTATTAGGCTTATCAGAAACAATAAATAATAAACTTATACAAAAATCTCTATGTATTTATTACTTTTTTGAATAAATATTATTATTATTATAAAAATTAATTTATTTATTTGATTAAAAAATGTTATTAAACTGACATATTGGGACAAGAATAGATAAATTTAAGGATAATCATATAAAAGCTTCTCTCATTTTAAATATTAATTATGTCTCTAAACCAAATTTCATTAGAACAACCTGTATATAAATAAAATACTGAAAACCCTATAGTTAATTGATAAGTTAGAACGACAAATGAAAAATCTGAGGACAATCATATAAAACCTTGTCCCATTTTATACAAAAACGATCTCTCTAAACCAAATTTCATTAGAACACCCTGTATATCAATAAAATACTGAAAACCCTATAGTTAATTGACAAATTAGGACAACAAAAGATAAATCTAAGGACAATCATGTTAAGCCGTGTCCCTTTTTATATAAAAACGATGTCTGTAAACCAAACTTTATCTTAGACTATAAATCTAACAGATACAGATGCATATGCCCGGTCAGAACACGAACTTTTTTTATTGGATCCTTTATTTAAAAAAAAAACATGTTTTTCAGAAAATTTAATGTGAGCAGACAATTTTTTAATAACGGGTTTGCTAACACTCTAAAAAATTGACCCAAAACAAACAAAAACACGAGTGTAAAAAAATATAAAAAATAAAACGTATAAAGTTGTAAACAATGAGAATTTAACCTTTCATAGATAGGAACTGAAACGTTTCCAGCCTAGCACGTTTTAACACGCTAAAACTCAGACGTTAAATTTAATTATAATTTAATTATTTAAAATTCGACACGATTCTATTGTACATAACCTAAAAAAATCATGTAAACTAATAAAAGTGAGGTTATAAACTGTCGTTTTTCAATTGTTTATAGGTTGTAATAACAAATTGACGCGGTATATAACATCAATTAAGTCAAATTATCTGATTTATGTCGAAATAAACTGTTTGCATCCAGAATATAAAGTTTAGAACGACTTAAACAATAAAGATAGGTTGTTTTATTACTCAGATGCTATGATTGTAGAGTTGTAATTAATTATGTAGATAAATAAGTGAAAAATTGGGTGATTTATCTGACATTACCCGGTTGACTGTCTTAGATTTTTAAACTTTTCATACTGTAGCCTGAAGATATTGACTCTAAAAGTTTACGCGCTACAATTTTCCAAACTAAATCCCATCCATTTTGACTACGGATATGTTAATTAGTATATGGTTAAGTTAAAAAGAAAAAGACCACTGGATCCATGAACAACCACTTTTAAAACTTTTGACATGACCCTAAGGTATTTTAATAGATGTTAATTCTCCCTTTTCCCTACTCTATGGTCTGTTTTTTCAAGCAAGATAGTAAATTAAAAATCGCACAGTAAACAGGTTTGAATAGTATATGTTTGTGTATAGATTATATACGTTTTATAAAATAAACTACGCAGTATATTCGCACATCCAATATTCGAAACTGTTTAAAAAATATTCACTGTGCGATTTTTAATGTATTATCTATCTTGATAAAATAGACCATAGTAATGCTAAATAATTAAAAAAATAAACAGTAATTCACAAATTTTAAAATATAAAATAAAGTGCACCCTTCCCCCATAGGCTACGGCTCTGGGGTCTATTAATTTCAACATTATAATAGATATAATTTATGAGTTATACAATTTCTTACAGTAGGTATTATAATACCGAGTCAATAAAGTAAGCAAATTTAGAAGCAGGGTGGGCGCAAAAATAACATACTCAAATTTATAGCATTTTTTATTACATCAGGAGTGTCACCTCGTATATCAATATTTATATTTTTAAAACAATAAAATTTAGTGCCTATACTTTTGTGGTGGTGTATGGTGTGACGAAATTGTGAGATAATTTATTATTTATTATACGGAGTGTTACAAAGTCATAATTCTGTAGAGAGATCTTTTTTATCCGACAGAAACGGTTTTGTTCCTCTAAAATACTAAAAGAATAATTATGTAGAATCGTCCTGATCAATGATCATACGAGTGACTATACACGGTGTATTTAAAATAGGGTTCGACATTTTAAGGGGTGATTCTACATTATAAAATATAACAAAAAGTTCCTATGTCGTCGTAAGGGAGATTAGCCCCTTTGAAAGTGACTAAAAAAGTCGGTTTTTATTTAATAACTCCGGGACCCTTTGAGATATAGCAACAAAATAATGGCAGATGCAATTCATCAGGTTGGAGGTTTTTTATTTTTTAAGAAAATACTTGTTTAATTTATTGTTTTATACAGGGTGTCCCTGAAATGCTTGACCAAACTTCACATACGGGATGTATAGAACAAAACTGAAAAAAGTTCCTATAGACATGTACCTGGAAAGGGTTATGCCATTGGCACTTTTTGACCGTTTGTAACTGTAACTTACAGTGCTAACTATAATTGAAGAGTATAAAAGGATCTTCAGTTATATTGGTATCATTCTTTTAAGAAAAAAACACGTGATTTAATGGTACTACGGTACCAGTCCCTTCCCATTAAAAAAAAATAGTTTTATTGAAAAAAAAATGATTTGTCAAGTATTAAAGAGCTCCAAATTGGTTAATAATTAAATAAAACGCTGTTTCATATTTTTCCTAAGAAAAGTACTAAGCCAAGAATAATTCTGCATATTTCAAAGCTAACTAGATTTAAAATTAAAATTGAATTAAAAAATTACATGTTCTGTCAACAATTGACAAATTATACATGGTTGTACTCAGAATTAAATTCTGAATCGCAATAAGTAAAAATATACAGGGTGTTCCATTTAAAAATCAAAATTTGAGGTCATTTTCGGCGAAACCGGAAGTGACAGATTTTTTTTACAATATAAAAAAACACAGTTCTTTCATACAAATTTAATTTTGATAAGTTAATAAACAAAAAAATTATAGGATTGTACCAGTATTTTGTACCACCCGGTATAGTTCTGTATATCACGAACATATTGTTTAATTATAGGTATCATCATGATAATGTAAAGTTAAATATGAAAATAAACAACACAAAAGTATATAATTGATGGTTATTAGATAGACTCTTATTTATAGATGCCTATATTCTAGAATACAACCATAATACCAACATAATATGTATACAATCAATTTTTCCTTAGGTCAATTGGTTTAAACAAGGTAATCTCTAATGAGTAAATTATTATGTTTGATATACAGTGTGTTTCAAAATACTTGTGATTCATTATATTCCCAGATAAAAGTAGTTTTTATTTATAAAAAAAGTTCTCGGCTGGGATCATTGAGTTCTCGGCTGGGATCATTGTTCTACTGTGCAAGTAAAGCAAAACCGTGATACCATTAATATGTTTTAAGCCCCAGTTGCGAGACACGGTTTTATTTACTTGCATATATTTCTTAATATCGTAAGCGCCACATAAATTTAAAGTTCTCGGATGGGATCGTCACATAATTTTGGGACACTTTTGCGTCACATAACAACAATGATCCCATGCCTTATGCAAATTATGCGTTTTGTGTTATGTTTGGTTATAAAAGCCTGTGGATAGCGCTTAAAGATTCAAGTATGTATATTAGCTTACAGCGCCCTCTAGTGCATTAGTGTTTAACATACAATCATATCTATAGGTATGCAGCCATCTGCATCATTTTTCCTGCTTTCTCTCGCTTTGAGGTGGTTGTTTTCATCGTGCCGAAGCAAGGCAAATCATGGTTCTAGTATTTGGGACTCCAATATACTAAACTACAGTTAAAAAATTATCTCTATAATTTTTTATGCTAAATTTCATTTAGTGTTTGAAAGTTAAAAGAAAAAATATCGTGTTATATTCGAAGAAAAAGGATCTTTGCCTTGCTCGTCATAAAATACATTATTTTTAGTCCTAATAAAATAACAAGTAATAATAATAAATAATTTTGTGAAGCTATGTAATAAATAAAATTATATCAATGAAGGGTTAAAAAATATTTTAAATATTGGTTTCTAAAATTGAAACACCATGTATATGGCAAGTAAGGTAATAAATTGTAGAGATAATAGGTAGATATCGAAAAAAACGGTACATTATTTAGTGGGTGTCGAGTGCCATCCGTTTTCTTTTTGTTTTTGGATGGAATTCTTTGTTTAAAATGAAATTATTTCAAAACGAATTGAAATTCTTTATAAAAACATCTAAAAATATACAGGATGGTCAATAATAAATACTTATTATTTAATATAAAAGTGATTCCAAAAGTTTATATAAATCATGCGCAAAACAGCTACAGGGTGTAATTTAGTAATAATGTATTTGTTATTAGTAACCTATACCACCTGTATAAAAAAACTCATTAATTGTAAAGCAAATCTGGCAAAACTTCAATTTTGATCAGTGTAGAACAAATAAAAAATAAGAGTAAAATAATTTAGGTAGGAACTATGCGAAAACAATATGGAATATCATTTAAATTAAAAAAAAATATTCAAAATCTTTCAAATTATTAAGAAAATAATATAAATATAGATTTATTTGGAGTATGTAAAACGCGTGTAAAATTAAATAAAACATTTTATTTGCCGCCATATTGTTTTCGCATTGTAATTAAACATGAGGAAGATTCTTACCTGTGGTCCCGAAGATGGTCCTGCCGCCGAAACGCCTTTCCGCAAATGTCACACGAATATGGCCGCTCATCTGTGTGCGTCCTCTCGTGAATCAGCAAATTGTAGCTCTTTGTGAACTGCCTGTTGCAAAATTTACAAATAAATTGCTTTTTCGGCCTTGCTGATCCCTTTTGCCTCCCCACGACACCGATAGATGGCACCACTGCGCTGCTTCCAGCCGCGGAAGTGGACGAAACCACCCCTGAAGCTGATTGGTACATTGAGTTCATGATTAGGCTGGGGTAGGAGGTGTCTACGGGTGAAGAACTAAGCGGAAAAGTCGTTAAGGTGTCTTCATTATCCAAAAGTGCCAAATTTTCTTCAATTTTCTCTGCCAAATCAACATCCTCAGTCAAACTAGTATTATTTTCATTTTCTTCAATATTCGAGGCTGTTTCTTCGTTAATTTTAGCTGTGCTTGCAGCTATTTTCAAAATATCTATCCTCCCCGACGTAGAATTAACATTAGCAGACACCGTGGTTAACCGTTGCAACGTCAAATAACTTTCTAACGCTTGTAGATTCAATGCAGCTGCAGCTGCGCTGTTAATAGGCAACAGCGCGGCTTGTTGTAAGCTGTTCATCATTGCATTTTGTAGCGATAAAGCTACGTTTTGGATTGAGCGTTGTAGGAAGTTTTCTTGTAGCATAGCTGTAGCTAGATTCAGCTGCGAAGTGGTTAGTTCTGATTGTTTTTCCTGATTTTTGTCGTTAAGCATCGACTGTTCGGTGCCGGAACTCTGCATGATTAGCATTGGTACTATTATAGTAAATAATAAAATTAACCTGTCAAAGTACTATCTTGCAGTGGTACGGTACTATATTGCACATTTAATAGCTTGTTTTATGTATAAATGTCACTTAGTCATTGATTTACACTAGTCTTCTTTTGTTTTGTTTGTTTTGATAACCAACTGTCAAAATATCACTTGTTTTGTATATTGGTACTACGTGTATGTGATAATTCTTCGAAATAGAACGGCGCGCACTCTCACGAGGTACCACCTTGCTTCAGACTAAGTCAAAGTGAGCTTTGAAAACAATCTTCACTTGTTTCGGACGCTTACGCCATCTGCATTCAGATTCGACAGACGAAGATAGATTATTCACATGAGAATGCGCCAGAGAGAGACGGGATGTATTTTTTTTCAAGATTGACCTTTTCAACGGTTTTAAACGTTATAGGGTTAAAAATGTTGTTGTGTTTCGAAAAAATTTAAACAGGATCAATTTGAGAATCATTTAATCGGCTTGCTTGAGGGAATACAATAATCATTCGAAAATATACATGAAATAGAAAGATTTTAGATTTGATACTAAAAGTTTAAATAGTATACACGCAGAAAAAGAACATGTGGACACATTTACTTTAATTAAGTAAATTATTTATTTTATTTAAATCCCTGATCCCTGCAGCAAGTTTTTTATTGATTTGGTTACTGTGCACCACTTTACATTGGGATAAGTGCCTATTCACAGGCTCGCATAAGAACATAATACATAACAATGCGATGCCGTGACTGGCTTGATGTGCCGCCATGTATCTTGTAAGCCAATCACGGCATCGCATTCTTATGTTTTATGTTCTTATGCAAGCTTCTGGATATGCCTTAACATGCGTTATTTTTAATATTGAATTATCCATACATATTAAGGTACATAAACACATCAAACTAAAATAAGTTTTATGTATTTTAAGAAGCTGAAGTTTGCAACGTCTTTTTGCAACGAAAATTCAAATAGTATATTAAAGTACTAGTTTCATAACAAAAATTTTTAGCGCACGAGTACAAGTTTAGAAAACAAGCCGCTGGCGGCAAGTTTTCTAAAGTACTAGTGCGCTAAAAACGTGTTATAGAATATGTGCTTTAATATACTATTTGAATTTTCGATGCAAAAAAACGTTGCAAACTTCAGCTTCATGTATTTTTAAGCAATTTAAGGAACAGATAAGTACAAAAACTATACATATGTGATAATAAATTGGCTTAAATTTATTAGGTTAGGGAACGTTCAAGTATTACGTAACGCTCCTAGGGGGGGTGGGGGTCATTTTGAAGTGTTACACCCATGTTAATGGTATAGGAAAATAGCGTTACAGGGGGGGGGGTTCAAAATGATCAAAATTTGCGTTACGTAATACTTGAACGTTCCCTTAGACATCCTCTGCAATTAATTAGGAAAATGATATGATTGGATTGAATTAGTTTCTCTCTGAATGGCGATTTCTCCCGTTAGATTAGACAGGGACAAAAGTTCTACCCAAAAAGGATAGAAGACATACATACACTCCCACTTCCACCCAACCAAACAAATTCTGTATTTGTTCTTTGTTGAACAAATAACATATTTACTTGGCCGGGCGAAAAGTGTAACTATATTATTTTTATTAAAGAAATTACTGGCGCCATCTAAATTTTAGTAGAATTATCTTATTCTACAGATTCACATTAGCTATGTTCGTTCGTGCCGCTCAGTGCTACACTTTCCGTCCAACCAAATAAATACTGTATTTGTTGTATGAAAAACAAATACAGTATTTATTTGGTTGGCTGGAAAGTGTAGCACAAATGAGATAGAGATAGGGTAGACGTCTTTTGTTTAATAATTCTAGTTGTAGAGAGCTCCATTAATACTTTCTTACTATTAAAGAAAATATCTATGTGGGTTTTAAATATAGTTAAAAGTAAAAAATATTAGTATTTTATGATCTATGAGTTTTATATGTATTGATTTCTAATTAAAATATTATTAACAGTTTAAAATAAATATTTTAAACTGTTTTAATACAAAGAAATATTTGTTTACACTAAATCCTTAGGTATGTTTCCTTTTTTTCTGAAAACGTGTGGGCAAACATTGACACAAGATAATGAAACTTTTGAAGATTCCGACCAAAAAAATAAACTGCATATTTTTTACACACTGTAAAAAGTGATTTTTGAAAAAACAACAAAAAATTGATTTTCTTTTTGAATTTTTTTTAATTTATTTATTTATTTATTTTTTTTATTTTAATGAATCTAGGCCTATATGGGAAAGTATTATTTTGTTAGCAGCAGTATTTTTTGTTTAGGACGTTTTTTGGGGATTTTGGAAAATTTAAAACTACCGTATTATACTTTTCTAGGGCTATAGTCCGCTATAAAGAGTATAATAAAAGTAGTTTTGGACTCAGCGGCCCAAGTTATTGTCTAAGAAATACAACAAACTAACAGCTCTTCTCTCTAGAATAAGCATACCGTTAATATAAAGTATCGCCAATAACAATTACCAGTAACTGTTATTGTTGTCTCTGTTAGAACAAAGCTGTGCGAGTAAGACAGACAAATGTATATGTTGGCTACGTTTTTGTCAGACTAACTCAACGAACTAACAACTCTTCTCTCTAGAATACGCATACCGTTAATATAAAGTATCGCCAACATCTCGGTTTGTTTGTAAACAAATAGTAGGTATATTCAGGCCTGAACAATAACAATTACCAGTAACTGTTATTGTTGTCTCTGTTAGAACAAAGCTGTGCGAGTAAGACAGACGAATGTATATGTTGGCTACATTTTCGTCTGTTTTTACAAATGAAATGCCTATTCTAGAGAGAAAAGTTATTAGTTCGTTGAAGAAATATAAACATAAATTTCCGTAATTAAATACAGAAATAAATTTTAGGTTGTCTAATTCCTTAATAAAAACAAACTAATTAGACTCATTAATAAAATTAGTACAACCCACAATTAAACACTGAAAAAACAAAAAAATTAAGGTCTTTTACCTGTGTTTTGCTTTAGGTGAAAAACTTAAAATATACAATATGTAGATTAGATTCGGGCCACGCTATTCACGAATTATATAACTTAACTAGAGGTTAACTAATTAAACTCAGGCTTAATTTAATGTTTTGGTTTGAGATTTTGGGATTGTTTCCTTGGTTTCTAGGTTATAAATTAATATGATTATATTATAATTACATATAATATAATTGTTGTGGGTACCTGCTTTTATTGTAACAAAAATACCCACAAAAGTTTATACAGTGTGAGTTGAAAATATATAAAAAACATAAAAAAGGAACATTGAAATGGTAAAAGCATGAGCAAACAAAAACGGTCATCTCCACCTAGTTTAAGATCCTATACATGTATAACATTACAACTAACTATAGGTCCTAAAATAATTTCTAAGACAGCTATCTTTAAAGGACTGTAACTCTCTTAGATTCTATTTTTGTAAATACATTTGTAGGAAATATGTTTTTATATTTTTAAAGTTTAAACACTTTATTTTAAAATGTAACCAGTTATTCTTAGGGTCACTGGGTCGGTTGTTGCTGAAACATTTTGTTTGATTAGCGTACAGAGCAACGAACTAACAACTCTTCTTTCTAGAATACGCATACCGTTAATATCAAGTATCGCCAATATCTCGGTGTGTTTGTAAACAAATAGTAGGTATATTCAGACCTGAACAATAACGATTACCAGTAACTGTTATTGTTGTCTCTGTTAGAATAAAGCTGTGCGAGTAAGACAGACAAATGTATATGTTGGCTAGGTTTTTGTCAGTTTTTACAAATGAAATGCCTATTCTAGAGAGAAGAGTTATTAGTTCGTTGGTACAGAGATCACTCAGTCATCTAAAAGTTCTCTGCAAGAATAGATGGATAGAATATTTATTAATTGTTTTTAATACATAGGAGAAAGAGAGAGAGAAAAAGAAAGAGAGAGAGAGAGAGAGAGAAAGAGAGAGAGAGAAAGAGAGAGAGAAGAAAGAAGAGAGGTATTTCCTGATTACCATTGACTGCACATGTAATATTGCAAATTCCAATTTGGTATACATTTATACCTCGATTTATACCAGACGATGGTACTTAGGTTCCATTAGATCGAATAAAGAACCAGGAAATGAAGGAACGGTACCAACTAAAAAAGTGCATGTGTATGTAAATGTAAACATCCGACCAAAGCAATTCAGTATGGTTTATTTTAGTGCCCATATCGATTCGAAGAGGATTTGATTCTATAGTACCTTGTGGTACGATGTTTCAATAAATAGGGAACTTGCAATGTTGCCAATGCCACATACAACCTTCAAATTTCAATAAAACAAATGTTTTGTCAATGCGGGCGTAAATGACAATTTACGCCCATTTAACACCCAGGTAGCAAAATAACATGACATTCACGTGAAAGCCACGTTAATATGTGACATGTGATGTCATCAATAGTTTGTTTGGGTCTTTAAGAGACAGGCGCAGCCTATGGCTCATTTATCTAAAAAAATACTTAATCTGAATTGAAATTTGGGGCAGTGAGTCTATGCTCACTGATGCGAGTTGCATCTGTCATAATTTGGGGGGGAGTGAGTCTCTGCTCACTGATGCGATTTGCATCTGTCATAATTTGGCGCTGTGGAGTGGGTGGGAGGGGGATGGGGAGGGATGTGATAGGGAGAGGAGGGATGTGCGGGAGGAGTGAGACTATCTCACTGATGCTGGGAATGCATCTGTCCTGTATTAGTGGGTACCATTACTGGTTGAGGACGTTTTTGATCTTTTTGTGAGTGTTGTGTATTTCATGATCGTAATCTAGAAAGTTTGAAATGAGGGGGTTTGGGTGATCTAAATTGTCTTGTATAAAAGACGTGCTGTAGCGGATGATTTCCGTTTTTAGGAGGGGCATTTCGAGATCTCTGTGTATCTGGTTGTTCCTCATGAACCAGGGGGCATCGAGGCATATTCTGAGTGCCTTGTTTTGGAAGGCCTGAAGTTTTGCTGAGAGCGCTTTGTTAAGGGTGATTTTATTCCAGGCTGGGGCTCCGTAAAGAAGTACCGGCTTTAGGGTTTGGTTGTAGAGAAGAAGTTTGTTTTTAATGGATAGGGGACTCTTTCTGCCTATTAAGGGGTAGAGTTTGGAGAGGCGGCAATTTGCTATTTGGAGGGTGTTTTTGACGTGCTGATCCCACGTCAAGTTTTTGGAGATTGTAATGCCGAGGTATTTGGCATGGTTTTCCCAGTTAATGGGTTGGCCATTTATCTGAATGGGTTGGGGTGGGCCTCTTCTAATCCTAGAGATTAGGATGCCTTTGGTTTTATTGGCGTTTACTTTGATTTTCCATTTGGAGAACCATTTGATTAGGACATGTGATGTTAAGATTGTAGTCTCATTTAACAAGAATGTAGCATGGTGGGGATGTCCTAAGTCCGCCCCTAATAACATCACACAATGATATCCCGAAAATAACGTGTTTGTGACATCATAAATTCACATTTCTGCACTATTATATCTAATATCTTATTGATGCAGTTACTGGAACTTTAATATTTAAATACTATCCTAGGATATTAGCTTTTTCTAAATAAAACCATTAAAAAAGCTATAACCCTATAAAAAAAAATCGGATTTAAAATCAATCAGTAATTGAAACAATCACAGATTGAAAGAGATAGATTCTAAATACGAAATTGCAGATTAATCGGAGAATATATTCCTTTAATCCGTGTCCGTGGTTTTGAGAAGCCCGGCAGAGCCCCCTATCCATTGGAAATCGTATAATGTGTATACAATTTCCTTATAATAATTTACTCTATCAACATCGTCTTATATCGATTTTTTTGCTTCGAACGTCGGTGAGAAGCAAAATAACATGACATTCAGGTGAAAGCCACGTTAATATGTGACATGCGATATATTCACAGCGCTGCTAAATATTTGTTATTAAATAAGATGGTTGTCACGTCTCACGTGTAACGTTGTATGTGATGTTAAATACATGTTATTTTTCAATATTATGTGATGTTATGATTTAGTTTAAAAATACACCCAAAAGTGATGTTAATTTCTTGTAATATAACATCCCTTGCTACCTGGGCAGGCATAAATTATATTTTTGAAGAAAAGGTGTAAGTACAAATTTCTGATCCTGACGCTCTTTAACTTTTCTTGACGTAAGTTTATTTATAAATTCATAGTTACACAAAGTTTTTTCATAATTTATAGAAAATTCGAAGTTTTATTCTATAAAAATATCTGGATAGATTTAAAATCCGCTTGAAAAAAAAGTATTGTTTGTACCGCAGGATTAAAGTGTGTTTTTGGCCCTAGCGTGATTATAGTCAAATCATGTAGATGTATGTATACATAGTTTTTTGTTTAATTTTAATTGTTTAAATTATTGTGTTATGTTAATTCTACCAATAATTTGGTTTGGACTTATTCCCATTTGCCCAAGTCAAAATTATTATTATTATTTTTAAGTTTTTTAAACATTATTTTATTAAAATTTTTTTTTATAATATCCTTTATTGTTATTTATATCTTTAAAAACATTTGTGTAAATGTGCAATAAATTTTTGCTTCATACCGAGTGGTTTTCACAACCTAATCTAAATAAATTACAAATTAACGTTTCAAGAAAAAAAAAAGATTAAAAGTACTTATACAAAAGTCCGATTTAATGAAACTCATTATAACTCAGACTAGGACAGGTTCTAGAAATAACAACAATGCATAGAAGGTGCAAAATTCTTACAATCCTTTGGAATTCCATGTAAGCATTTCATTCTTAATATTATTGCTATCATTGGGGGGGGGGGGGGCATATTATAGATTCCAGTATAAAATATAACAGCTAAATAAAAAAATGCCCTATATATAGGAGGATTGGTGTAGCGGACTACCGCGTCGTACTTGACGAGTTTACTACCCAAAATAGCGTGTTCGATTCTCACCGGCGCCGATTTGCCTTTTTCCGTTAATTAATAATTTAAATTTGGCCAAGGCGTAAGTGAAGTGGACACTCCCTATAAATTGGTTCGAAAGTCAATTAAAGCCGGTGATTCCCTCTACTACTAGCCCACACAAGTCCTGGACTTAGGGGATGCTTAATTAAGTAGAATAGTACGAGGTTAAACAAAAATGTAAAAATGTAACACTGTATAAGGGAACGCTCAAGTATTACGTAACACTCCTAGGGGGGGTGGGGGTCATTTTGGAGTGTTAATGGTATAGGAAAATAACGGGGGGTCCAAAATGATAAAAATTTGCGTTACGTATTACTTGAACGTTCCCTAATCGTGAAAAACCTATTGGCTGACAGAAATATTTTTTTAATTAATTATAATTTGTAACATAGGGACGTATAAGTACAGGAACACAAGGGGTAAAAGTGCCCTAAATGGCGTTACGTTACATAAACTAACATTATTAAGTGTACCCAACATACCTTAAGTATGATGCTTATTTACTTGCAAGAATTATGGAGGGACACCAAAGGACCCTAAATGAGTATAGCATATTATGCTAAAAACTAAATCCAAAAAAAAGTTTGACTCTTAACCAAGAGTTTGGGTCTCCAGGAAAAAATCATGTTTAAAAATTCGAAAAAATAAAATGTACATGTTGAATTCAAGAGTGCGTGGGCGCAAGGTCAGACTGTCATCATGTTGCTACAACAAGTTACACTTCGTTTTTTTAAATTTAAATCCCTTCGGATATAAAAATATGCCAATCAATTAAAAAATTGAAATTTTAGACACTGTTTTGAAATATTTTATTGACATGAGAAAATTTTTTATACCGGTAGTTACGTTGGTTTTACTTCGGATGAATCTTATTAGATTTTGATGAATCACTTGTGTTTTTATACATGTATAGGTACCGTAAAATGGGGTAAATATACACACAAAAAAACAGAATAAAAACTATCTGGCCCACTGATAAAAAAATATTTGTTAGATTATTTGGGTAATAAATTTTATTTTAGTCAAATAAACATTTAGTTTATGTTAATAATTTAGTTAATCAATAATAATTAAATGCACAGCAGTCCAATACGTTAGGCAACATAAATTTAGGTCTTCAATACCAACCCAAAAAGAAAATTCCTTAAAAATATTATATTTGGATTTTATCACAGTGCAACAAAAAATATGCATGATATGCAAAATGATTAAAGAATACATAAAACAGCTTGTTAAACACAAAAACAAGTACAAAATATTCACACACAATGGGGTAATACCAATGACTGTCAAATTGAGGAGTAGGTCATAAGTTCCCTAGGAAACTTTAGACCTACTGTACACATTTTACTTAAAAAAACAAATATTTTACCTTCATGTAATTTAAACTATAATCTAAAATGTTATTTTTACCCAAAATATGCATAATTTTATTTTAAAACAATAATAATTATACTTTTATCTCTTTCTGTAGAACTTCTCTCTTCATCTAATCTAAATAGGCGGCAGTCCATTGGCCATATTCGACCAAATATGTGTACAACTAAAGTTCTGGATGTATCAACTATACACGGAAAGAAATTAGTGGGCTCTGCGCTATACATTATAAGATATTTGGTAACAGTGGCAAATTATAGTGATTTAAGCTATAGATTATAAGGGACACAATAACTAATAATGTTAAAAATAAATTGGATACGATTATATATATATTACAGACACGATTATATTTATTACAGGCACTATTATAAATTTACAGAAATTTTATTATATTATAAAAATTATTAGCACGGACAATAATTAAATCTATTTAAGCTATAAATGCCATACTATTTGTTATATTTTATTATTCACTAAACAATTAAAGTATTTCATATAAATTTTTACACTGACTGCCATAATTGTAAGAGAAAGCCTTGTATTTATATAATAAGCGATTATAATTTGCTTGGTATGTGTGTTATAGCGCTCCTAGCTATAATTTTTTTTTCCGTGTATATCTGGATATCAACTGAATATTAATAGTTTATGGTTGTAAAAAATAAAGATCTAAAACTTTAGGGGAAACTATTTTATGATAGTTTTTTCGGCAATGAAAAAAACGATCCAATATTTAATTACGGACCAACTATATTAATGGTTGTTGCAACCAAAAATCAGGTAAGGGCCACAACACAACTTGTTTGGTTACCAGGAACAAAACTACGATTTAAAGGATCTGGTAAATCTGGTAAAAAGTACAACATTTTGACTTGTTGTCCTTGCCTGACTTCTGGTTGGATTAACCAGAAAATAGTTGTTCCGTATTTAATTATTATTCCTTTTTTACAGTGTACCAGTTTTATTATGTTTAATCTAACAATAAATTAAACGTCTGGATGCTTTTTACATGACTGCTATTAATTTTTATACACCTGGTATATGATAATATTAATATAATGTAGATACTCTGGAGTTAAGTTTCATTGAAATTTTATTCTGGTGAAAGAATAAGTACATAAAATATTGGAAGATATGGCCCAAGAATAAGTTGATGACATTTAAAATGAGTCAACCATATTGGAATTTTTAGTGTAATTCAAGTAATAACATCTCTATAAAAACCAGTTAGTAAAATATATACCTACAAGGTAGATCCCACACTAAGAAAATTATTGAAAAGTTTTTATTTTCTTGGAAAAAAAGTTGTTTTTAATCAATTTTCGACTTTGGCGGATAGAAAAAACTAATAGTTTTTATTTCTGTACGCCCTGTAATATTATTTAACTTGTTTTTTTACTGTTCTACTATTTTTTATCTAGCATCTATTTATTTGTACTATATCTAGCAGATAAAAACACATGTAGAGAATCTATAGATTTAACACAATAGACACTTTTTACACCATGTGTTAAACATTTGATAAAATCTTAATACATAAAAAAGTACTCGGTATCAAAAATCTTAGCGTGCGTATGCTCTGGCCCCCTGCGAAGGTACAGATTAGTACAAACGAGACGCAGTAGGGGGCAGGCGAAAGGGTATCGAGTCAGTAGCCCCCATATGTAACCCCCTATCAATATTAATTAATAGCTTTATTAGATATGTACGCGAGCCACTGCAGCGCGAGATAATTACAAAAAAATTGCACCAGATTTTTTTGTAGTAAATTTTAACTTGTTAGGTTGGTACCATACATACAGATAAACCATTTATTTAGTATACACTTAAAAGTAGATTTCGTATCCCCTGCAGGCCTACATACCCTTTACTCAACCGAATCACAAGTCGCGACTGGCGTCCTAATCGCAGGAAAACTGATCCCGAGTACATCCAAATAAATAAAGAGGGCAACTCGACCACAAGAGGATAAAAACTATACTTTAAAGTGTATACTAGAGGATGGATAATCTGTATACAATATATATTGGCTACCATACCTCAACCATTTCTAAGCTATTAAGGTCTAACTTTGTTCATAGTAGATAGTTGAAGACTAATTTTTATAATAGATCTAGTGAAAAGTAAGTTAAAATATAGTGAGACAATGAGGTTATTAAGCTTGTAGTCAAAGGGGCTGACCTCTCACTAAAGAAAATTGACCCCACGGTGCATTTAAAATGTGCACACTATTTGGACTAAATGTGAAGATTTTCGAAAAAAAAAATATATTATTAGCCCATGTTAATCTGTTTATCTATTAGAAACCCTAGTTTTTCTTTTTTTATTATTAAGTTTTAGAAACTCGGACCGTATTTTAGAAAATCTGAAAAAAAAATTGAAAAAAATTATGTGTATTTCAATATTTTATAATTTAAAAGTATTGAAATATATATCTTTTTTTCAATTTTTTTTTTAAATATGTTATATTGTAAATATAAAAGTAAAAAAGCGACAATCCACATTAATAATAATGATTTAAAAGTTTATTTGTTAAAAAATGATGATATTTGAACTCAAACTATGGGTTAAACCACAGTCAAGTCGAATTACAATAATTCTGCAATATTACAAATGATTTATAATGATTACTGCATATGTTTACGAACAAACATTATGATTGATGTACCCAAAAGTCCTTTATTTAATATCTCTGCATATCGAATGATTTTAAGATGATATATTTTATTAAGTATATACGATTTTAAAACTTCCAGCAGTGTTTTTCGAGGTTTGCGCTGCATGTAATCAAAATCATTAGTAGCTTTAAACTACTGAAGTATATTACTGAAATTTGGCGCAAAAACTAGCTAAGAACATGTGTTGTCTTGAAATTAATCCCTACAAATACCACTCCTTGCAGTTTATTATACAAACAACACAACTCTCAACAATCAATTTTTAAATTTAAAAAGACCTACAGTATCTTAGAACATTTTCGTATTTTTTAATGAATATTTACCACATAAACTACCCTAAATTTTTGAATTTTTTGTCAAGGGTTTTTCTGTGATATATAAAACCAAAATTCACTTGTCTTTCTTTTGCTCCAAAACAAGTGAAATACAATTAGGTATGTACCTACTACTTCTTTTATTTATTAACAAAATGAAAAATATGTTAACATATTTCTTATTATTAATTTAACTCCGTTTTAGTATGATTTGTTATTAATCTGTTTGATATATATTCATAAGGTAGCAAATAGTGGTAAATTTTATACAGTATCTCCCATTACCCCTAGGACCATAACATGGTCATACATTTTATGTAGATATTGTTAAAGATGGGTTTTTGTTCAGGATAAATGTTTTTAGTTGATTTTAGAACGGAAAACAATCAGTTTTGACTTTATAAAAGTATATGATTTTGCTTGTCCCTCGGCTTGTCCCGACAATTTAGTAGCCTGAAGCTATAATTTATTGATGCGTCATGACGCACCATTTTTTTCAGAAATCGTCTAGAGACAACTAAGTTTAACTTGACATTAATTTAAACTTTAAAAATGTAATAGTTATGTGGGACTTTACAAAGGCACTCGATTGTGTAAATTGTTAACATTACTCAGCAAATGAGTTTATAAATATGGATAAAACACCTAAGCTATACTGCCCGGCTAAGACAAGTTGTCCTATCTGCAAAAATTCATTTTTTAAAATAAGCACACCATTGTATTGCATTACACTAGCCCCATGTGCCTAAAGAAATGTCCAATCTAAAACCGAAATCCTAAAAATTAGCCTAAGATGTTTGTCCTATGTAGAAAATTTTCAATGTTTTTTAAATAAAATTGTCTTAACTAGTCTTTACTCAGGACTTGGACTAACTACTAAATATCTTAGTAATTTAATTGGACTTTTTAGATCATTTTGTCCCAACTTTCTCAGATAGAACAAATGCATTTAGTATTACAATTTATTTTTCTGACAAAAAAAAATACATTTTTTTTTCAAAGGATATCACGTATTTTTGATTGAAAATAAAGCAGAACCCAACACCATATTTATTTAAACGTGTTTTAAAAAAGTGCAAACAAAAAAAATAAAACAGGCCATATCTCAAAACATCTAATTTGCAGATAGGACAACTTGTCTTAGCAGGGCACTAGTATAGAATAAAACACATTTAATATATCAGAAACTATTGTTGGTATTGGATATAATAATGAACAGCAATCCTTTATGACTTTACAAATGCATTTGATCATGCGGATAATTTCAATATGATATATCAAATAAATTGAAATGCAGAGATTTTTTTGGTGGCTTCGACAAAACACCCCGTATATATTATATAGAGCGAAAATGATAAATTCGTTATTTCAATGATTAATTTCGTTCTACCTGTCGAAAAATAAATTCTACCAACTGTCAATTTAAATTCTGAATAATGGCTCTTTAGAATGACTTTTGTTTTTCTTTTTTTTTCGCAGAACAAAATTAAATTAATAAAATTAACCTTTTAACATTTAGAGGTTGGTAGCTGTAGGATAGCCCCCCTGCGGACCTAATTACTTGGCCGGTAGGGGGCGCACTGCTCGTGAAACTTACACTCGCTGGGGGCCCTAAGGGCCTTCTGATTTAAACGTGGAGACACAAATCTGCGGTTGATTTTACTTTCCCCCATGTTAAGAAAAGGAAAATTAAACAACAAAATTGTTGGTAATTTTTGTTTTTTTTTTTGAATTTGTTAAATATTTTTTTAATTGAAAGTTCAAATTATTACCACCCTACATACTTTATTATTTTTGAGCTGCATTCTATTCTAGGCCTGTCTATATTTCTTCTTATTTCCAGCTCACTCTCCAAAATTTCGGATCCCTAATTCTTTCAAATATACTCTAGTCCTATCGTATTATACAGAGCGGTCCAAAAGTCACCCCCCCCCCTCTTAACTTTTGAACGAGTTTAGATATCGACTTCAAATTTATAACTCTTAAATAAGACAACTTAAACTATCTTTAAGCATATATTTGATACTTTTAGCTCTTAAAATGTGGGCAGGGGGGCATGGGGCGACATTTTTTTAAATGGAAAGGTGGGTCGTGTGATACATCATTTTAAAGCTTATAAAATTCTCCATTTAACTGTATATTTTTTATTTTTTTTAAACATTTTTTTTTTTTGAGTTTAAAATAGGGTTGAAAATGGGTATTTTTGTCAAAATTTCTCTAAAAAATCCAAACATTTTTTTAAAAATGCCTAATTTCATAATAAAAAAAAGTAAATTATACTTTTAAACTAATTTTAGTTGACATAAATAAAAATTAACAAAAAAAAACTTAAAAATTTATTTTTTTAGTAGAGGAAATGCGCCTAATTTCGGATGGTTTCCAAATTTCGGATAGTAGTGTATTTAAGATACTGTCTGCAAAGGTAAACAGAAACCTACTTTTATATGAAGCCAAAAGTTAAACTAAATCCGTCCTGTAATATGATAACGGTAGAGCTTCTCCCCTTTAAATGGCAGCACAAATCGTTTATATTGCAAATGGCAGTTTTGTTGCATTATTATGCTTGTTTATTTTATAAATAATCGTTATAAAAGTTCGTGATTCTGTCTTGGGTAAGTTATGATGTTAGTTAAGTTAATCCACTATTCATAATTAAGCAATTTGAAAACGTAAACATTCTACAAATTTCTAATCTAAAAAGCAGAAAGTTGCCTAATTTCGGATAGACCATTTTTGTGCATTTGATTCCCAATTTCGGATATCCGCAAGGTAATTATTATTCAGGATAACCAACCATTAATTATTATTTTTATAATTATACAACAAACTAAGATAAACAATTTTGAAAAAACGAAAATTACCTAAGATACTAAGATATTCGAAATTGGGAATCTAAAATTATAGTTCCTATAGTATTTCGTAGAAAATCGCTTAATGATTAAATTACGTCTTAAATGTGAAGGAATAACAAGAAACATAAGCAATGGGATCCAGATCTACTCTTAAAAAAATTTTTTCGGATATGTCCGAAATTAGGAGCCCTTTTTCAAATGCACAGAAATGCGCTGATTTTTTTTAACCGTGTTTTTTGGAAAAAATAAACTGTAATAAAATTGCTTTTATAATAAATCATGGTTCGCTATAATAAGTTGTATCTGGTTATATAAAAAAATATCAAAAAGTAATACCGAGTATTAAATATTGAATACATTGTAAATGGTATCCGAAATTAGGCGACTTTCCCCTACAAAAAAACTGAAAAATCAAAACCTTAAAAAACATGTTTAAAAAATTTAAAAATGTATGGTAATATAGAGAATTTTAAAGGCTTTAAAATGATGTATCACGCGACCCCCCTTTCCATTTTAAAAAAAATCCCCCCATGCCCCCCTGCCCACATTTTAAGAGATAAAAGTATCAAATATATGCTTAAAGATAGTTTAAGTTGTCTTATTTAGGAGTTCTAAATTTGAAATCGATATCTCAACTCGTTCAAAAGTTAAGAGGGGGGGGGGGTGACTTTTGGACCGCACTGTATATCATATTAAAAAATGATGGAATAGTATATTACGTACTGAGTACGCAAACCTAGTTTTTATTCCCTCGATGTGCAGTGAAATGGTTTGCGTCGAGATGCTTATACTATTTTTCCAACGACGCAAAAATTATCTTTAAAAAATATGTTTTTCTACGATCTAATATAAAAGTTAACATTTCTACAAAAACAAATGAAGTTTTCAGATCGCAAAATAACCTATTTCTCAGCATTTTACTTTTCTGCTTGTTACCATGACAACAAGCGCAAAATTGAATTTTGAGCGCTAGAGTGTAGGCAACCGGCATCTCAGTCGTAAAATAGCTGTCAAGTATATGCTACAAGATGTTGTGTTCCGCCATTTTTTTTAATATAAAATTATTTATTTTGAATCAAATCTTAATTTCGTGTGCTAAATATTTGTGTATTAAGTGCTGCGACCTTCCAAGATTATAAATTTACTGTCTGAAATGGAGCTCTCTACAACTAGAATTATGAAACAAAAGGCGTCTACCCTATCTCTATCTCATTTGTGCTACACTTTCCAGCCAACCAAATAAATACTGTATTTGTTGTATGAAAAACAAATACAGTATTTATTTGGTTGGCTGGAAAGTGTAGCACAAATGAGATAGAGATAGGGTAGACGTCTTTTGTTTCATAATTCTAGTTGTAGAGAGCTCCATTCAGTTATAAAAAATATAAAAAAATATAATAAAAAAAAAATTAAATATAAAAATATAAAAATGAATATTTGAAGTTATAATTTTCAAGACAATTTTTGGCATAATTTTTTTTTTAACTTTTTATTTTGAAAAAAAAAAGAGAACCCCGTTGAGTTGGGTAGCATAATATGATTCATATTATGGAAGGTCTTATAGACCAGGGTCGATAATTTTGAAAATGGTAAAAAGTGAAAAAAAATTATAGTAGGATGAAACCCGTTAAGAAAGGACGAGAATATAACAAAAATGAAAGGAAAAATAATTTACGGGCGATCTGAGGTCGGGAAGTGGAAGGGGGTGAGTTTTTAAGGGTAAAAAACGGTGTATCTCGATTTCCGGCAAAACTACAAGTCCTATGGAAAAAAATTAAATGACAAAGTTGTAGGTAATAAAGAGACCTACAACTTTTGTTATTACACTTTTTTCACATAACCTCAAAATTTATGTGAAAAATTCAAATAATCAAGTTTTTGGTTTGGACTTTTTATCTGATGCAAAAATTTTTTTTTTCACGAAATTTGGTGAAAACTTACCTTTTTATGTCCTAAAGACACTGTAATTTTTTTGATTTGAAATATTTATTTTTTCACCTTATTTTGACTTAATATCGAAAAAACACCCTAATTTTCAATCGAAAATTCTCGCGTCAAAATATCAGCTTTTTAAAAAAAGTCGGGGAGTTTTTTGTTCGTTGAAATCTCTTCTTTCTTATAATGTAAAAAAATATATACATTACTATGGTAAATGTTCTCAGAAAATGCAAAGAAAAGAAAAAAACTCGAATTCGATTTTTTTTTTAATCACTATGTACAATTTTGAGCTATTTAGTAAAATTTACACTTTAATTACTTGAAAAACGTAAGATTCTATGTTACATTGATAAACAAAAGATTACAAATCCATAAATCATAAAGATTGCAAGAAACATGCGAAAATAGTTGTTCTAAATAAAAAAGTAAAAAGTATAAAGTATAAATAAAAAGTCAAAATAAGGTGAAAAAATAAATATTTCAAATCAAAAAAATTACAGTGTCTTTAGGACATAAAAAGGTATGTTTTCACCAAATTTCGTGAAAATTTTTTTTTTTTTGCATAAGATAAAAAGTCCAAACCAAAAACTTTATTTAAATTTTTCACATAAATTTTGAGGTTATGTGAAAAAAGTATAATTACAAAAGTTGTAGGTCTCTTTATTACCTACAACTTTGTCATTTAATTTTTTTCCATAGGACTTGTAGTTTTGCCGGAAATCGAGATACACCGTTTTTTACCCTTAAAAACTCACCCCCTTCCACTTCCCGACCTCAGATCGCCCGTAAATTATTTTTCCTTTCATTTTTGTTATATTCTCGTCCTTTTTTAACGGGTTTCATCCTACTATTATTTTTTTTGGTTTCAAAAATTATCGACCCTGGTCTATTATACATCTTTATATTTCATTTTAAAAAGTACGAGAGATAAAATTGTGAAAAAAAAAAAAAAAATATTGTAAACATGAAATAAACTTTAAAGTAAAACTCTATAGAAGTGCAACAGGTAAGGTGGGGTAAGGGGGACAAAGGGGACAAAAACCATATTTTTATCGATAACTCGCTTACTTATTATCGTATAAAAAAAATATTTGGACCAAAAGAAAGCTTAAATAACACAGGTTTACAAAAAAAAGTCAGGACTATTTGACCGGACCATGGTATTCCTAGGTATTTTGGCGCCCTGAATCAGATCCCGGGGTCAGTTTTGCGCCATCACGTCAGGAAAACGAGATTTCAAGGTCATTTGGAGGTCAAAATGGTGATTTTTTGGGAGCGGCCCCGGGACAACATATCAACGTTCAGAAAGTATTCAAGACCTAAACAGTTACCCGTGAAGTTAACAGGTCGCTTGAGATATTGTCGCGGGGCCGCTTCCAAAAAATCACCATTTTGACCTCAAATGACCTTGAAATCTCGTTGACGTGATGGGCCAAAATACGTAGGAATACTATAGTCCGGTCAAATAGTCCTGACTTTTTTTTTTTGTAAACCTGTGTAATTCTATACAAAAATTGTCCTATGCATATTTGAGCTACGACTAGAAAGCTTGAAGATTTGGGACAAAATAAGCCAGATAAGAGTCTCAATATTTAATTTCTAATGTATTCCCTTAAAAAATATCCATAAATAATATTCGTTTCATTAAATACGTCATTCTTGCATTGGACATAGGACCATTTTAATATTTTTTTCGAACAGGTTCTCATGAAAAAGATGAATAGATTTTATGCCTTTTCATGCGGTTTTGGGAAAATCGAAAATCAGAAGCTAAAATTTTAAAAGGGCACTTGAAAAAAGGTAGATTGGGAATAATTCTTCACAGATATCTTGCAAATATACAATAAAACACCTGTGCCCATTAGTTTCTATATTTTTTTAAGAGTTTTAGATATGACAACATTGATTTATGGCAAATAAATATATTCAACAGGTGAATTAAAGGCCCATAGTATATTCTTTCTAGAAAACAATAAAACATATGTTCTTGCAAAATAAACTAAAAACGGTACTGGAACCGTAACAAATATAACAAATACAAATACAATATACCACTGAAATGGTAGAAATTAAAATCAACATTTTGGCCAATACTCTATAACTATACAATTAATTATTCTACTCACTGAATCAAAGTGGACATCGAAACTCCTACAATATTTATTATAACAAAACATCATATTGAAAATTGGTTCAGTGCGTAGAGTATTCGTTCTGGCAATTTGATTATAAAAAGTGGTAGAAGTTCTTGTACAATTAACTGGACCGCAAAAATTTAGCTTGGATAAAATAAATGGTGAGTCCATTCTACCATTCAATACGTAGCATAGCATTTTAACACTGGTTATTGTTCTGCGAAGTTCTAGGGATTGATACTCAAATTAAGACAGTAGGACGTCATAATCATAACCTCTGGCTGGATATATACCAAATACTTTAAAACATAAACACTTTAAATACTTTAAAACATAAACTTTTTTTGCACTTTCTCTACCTGTTGTCTGTGAACTTCATAAAACGGATTCCAGATGGTACAACAATATTCCAGTCTAGAGCGAACAAAAGAGTTGTAAGGGTAAGCAAATACACTGGTAAATTTACTACAATTTCTCATTATAAAACCATACATTTTTAATGAGGCTGATACAATATTATCTAAATGTTCTCTGAATAAAAAATCACTAGAAAATGTGACACCCAAATCTTTAATGGAATAAAACTTCAAACACCGTGTATGCGTTATTACTTGCGGTGGTTTTATATTTAAAAAGACCGTGATAATAAACCACACAGATTTCATTTAATTGAGGTCTTGCATGTCGTTTAATATCCAGTAAATAATGATAATATTTTAGTTAAAAAGAATAAAATGCTCGAAAAGCGTAAAACTGAACTATATCGTAAATATAAACAGATAATTTATTTTATTACAGAATGCACGTATCATATTATTGTCTTAAAAATATGTTTATTTACTCTTTATATACAGGGTTATCCAGTATTTTTTATCTCGAACTAATCATAAATATACTCCGTCCAGTTATGCAAGCTAGTAAGGGACGCGGCCTGTTTTACACCACAGAGCGCATATATAGCATAATTATGCATAAATCGTAGTGTATCAAAAATTGTCGGTACTGTTTTCCTGGAAAGGGCCTATCCAAAGACTCGCATAACAAGCATAGTACATAATAATGGGATGCCAGGATTGGCTTGATGTGTCGTCATGTATCTTGTAATGGTTGTTATGCGAGCCTGTGGATAGGCCTTAAGTTGTAATTGTAACCTAAAAATTTGACGTTTTCCTTGTGTTTAATATAATTTACGTTTGTACAATATGTAGAGTATGCTAATTTAGTGTGAGTGTATGAAGAATAAACCAAAAAAGTACCGTTTTCAATACCATACAAAATAACATTAAGTATAACCATTTTTTTATATAACTTTCTCTTCTTTTATTAGCTTTAACGACCGTCAATCATTGTCATAGACAAAAAATGTCACAATATTTTATATGTTAAAAGGTACGAGTTTTTAACCAATGATGTAGCTTAAAAATCGCGGGAATTTTAAACTACTATCTTGTATAATTGGACGGACTATAGATTGTTCTTTTTGTTTTTACTATTAATGCCATCTGTTAACAAAGACTAGAACTTTATGGTTCTTTTTGATTTTACTAGTAGTGCCATCTGTTCACAAAGACGGAAATTTTAGCGTTGATCTTCATCTAGAACATTTAAATTACGTTTTCAACGAATGGTAGCGCGAAGCAAAATGTCCCATTGTTGAAGTTGTTAGTATCTTTCAAGTTATTGAAATTACTCAAAATGTGTATTATACATGAAGTTTCCTACTAATAGATGAACCAAAAGTATTTTATCGAGACGGAGACGTCCTTTGTGTGACTTTTGTTCTTTTTTAAAACAGTGCCGAACGAATATACTTTTTGAGGTCTAAAAATATGTTTTAATTACGAATTCAAAGTTATAGTTTTATTTGTATAAAAATATAATTAATAATTTTGTCAAAGATGAATAAATTTGAAGCAGGTAGGAGCAAGAAATTATAATAATCTTTTATTTTTTTAAACGAAGTCATTTTTTAAAATATGAGGTAACGCCCATTTAGGCTCCCCAGTGTTACGTATTTTTGTAAAATCTTTTGATTTTACCGATTTTTTCAAAATTCATATTTTATTATTTATGACCTTAAAATATATAGGTAAGCAAATTTCTAGGAAATTCAATGGTTTCTGAAAATTTTCATTCATTTTCCGTAAAATTTTCAAGGATGGGACATGAGAAAAAATATTAAAGTCCTTTGAAATGTAGTGCTATATGGGAAAAGATTAAATGGTCAGATAGAGCTACAAACGAGAGCGCTTTGGAGAGAGTAGTAAAATGGCTTTTTATGAAAAGGTCTCGCTTTTATTATTATTATTTTATTATTTTCTTTGAGAATAGAAAATTTTCAAGACATTATCGTAATTTTGTATTTAATTCTGAATTTCCACAAAATCTATCCATGGATGTCCAGATAATGGCTCCAAGCGCTAGAACTATCCGTATCAGGGTTTCCACCATAGTATTTAAGCCAAATTACAGACTTTTTCCGGGTGAAAAATATTAAAATTACAGGTGTTTGTAAGTGGCGCCCTTCCTGACAAAAAACGTGGCAGCTAAAAAAATGTAGTTTATAAAAAAATCTGATTTTAGTGATTCCCTAACCAATATTGCATAAAATAAACTACATTATATGTGTCTATAAGGAGCTTATACCATATGTATAAATATTGAACCTATAATAAAAATATGCGCGATATGAAAATAAAAAAAGAACATCAGAATTTAACGTCTTACTCAAGAATCGCATGCGAAACGGCAATAGTTTTAGTTGCTCTGACGCCCTCTGGTGGCGGTAATGACAAATGTATGACATCGTGTTAAACAACCGTACAACAAATTTCGATAATATTTTTGTGTGTTTTATTTTATTTTTATTGTGTTTTATATCATATTGTAAGGTGTACGCTTTTATGAGCACACGGCACGATTATTTTCATAAATATTTCACATTTTACTACCTCTATATGTCTATACCATAGGTATATTTAAAAAGCAAGTAGGTGATTTAAGGTACTATTACCGTCTACATTTTTCAAAACATTATTTGAGGCGTATAGTGCAAGAGTGGCCCATATGTGTTTTTTTGAGATTTGCGTTTTTTTTTATAAATGTAATAAGGACATCTATATCGTTCATTACATACCACCCTCATAACAGAGGCGCGATACAAGCATTTAAAGCACTATTGCATTATTAAAATTATCGCTTTTATTAGTGCAAGAGTAGCCCACAGGTATAGGCTACCAGTCAAATATATTATTGGGGATGTTCAAAAAGCCAACTGCATCATTAAAAATGTCAATTTTATTCTTAAAAAGCTAATAAGGCAAGTTTTACCAAGGAGTTATAAAGATATTTTTAGAAAGATTCTTAAAAAAGCCAAAATTTGTTTTATCGAGAAAGGTATTTGCCCCAAAACAAATCATTTTCTGCACAAATGCAGGAGAGTTACGTTACCAATTTTGTACATTTTGCTTTATTAATAAAAAAATAATTACAATTTACCTTAAACTTTGAGATCATAGGATCTGAAATCCATGTAGGTACTTGAACAATGTTAACGCATTAGTTATTCTTCATTTTTAAAGGTAATTACTCCAAGAACAGTAAAAAAACGTTTATTCCAGAGCATAATTTTTATTTTGACTATTCTGTTATTAAAAAACGAACATTTCTTTCACATGTAAAAATAATTAAAATTTCAAAGTAAAATGTGAGGTTAGATCTACCCAAAAAAAAACGTGTTATTGAAGGTCAGATCTAGTTCGTAATGCAATAGAGGCCCAAAATGAACACAATGTATAGTAACCCACCAATTTTTTTCTCTAAGAAAGTAACGAAAGTAAAATAAATTTGTTTGTCATACATTACCTTAATGTTGGTTGAGTCTAAAAACCCTAACAGAAAAATTTTAAATAAAATAATGCGTCCTAGATCAACGATTAAAAAGTCGGAGAAATTCAAATAGCCGTTATCTAGATATTTCCATAAAGTGAGAAGGGCCACTCTTGCACTATACGCCATTTCATTGTTTGAATATACAAAAAAAAATTTTTTTTCAATTTTGATTTTTTTTTTTCAAATTTATGGAGGGCGCCAAAGTTGAGTGCTCCAAAAATCCTTGTCTCATTGCGGTAAAAAAAAATAAAAACAATCTTTTTTTCGTAGTTTTTTCCTTGCTATTTTTTTTCTTTGTGGTAAATTACCCTGCAGGGCATGTTAATAAATAAAACGCGCTAAGATTTATTAAAATCGGTTCAGCCAATTCTGAGACTAACTGTACACGGAAAAAAAAATTATAGCTAGGAGCGCTATAACACACATACCAAGCAAATTATAATCGCTTATTATATAAATACAAGGCTTTCTCTTACAATTATGGCAGTCAGTGTAAAAATTTATATGAAATACTTTAATTGTTTAGTGAATAATATAATATAACAAATAGTATGGCATTTATAGCTTAAATAGATTTAATTATTGTCCGTGCTAATAATTTTTATAATATAATAAAATTTCTGTAAATTTATAATAGTGCCTGTAATAATTATAATCATGTCTGTAATATATATAATCGTTTCCAATTTATTTTTAACATTATTAGTTATTGTGTCCCTTATAATCTATAGCTTAAATCACTATAATTTGCCACTGTTACCAAATATCTTATAATGTATAGCTCAGAGCCCACTAATTTCTTTCCGTGTATGCAGTTTGAAAAAACTTCATTTCGAGAAAATCGCGTTTAAAGTTTTTACACCTGATTCAAGCCAATAAGCGCGCGTTCACTAAAAGTTGCTATATACCGTTATAACTCTCGAATTTCTCAAAAATATTTTAGAAGGCTATTTTCGAAGGTCTAAGGAGTTGAAAAATGTAATAGTACTAATAGTAATAGTACCTTAAGCGCTGTTTGAAAAACAATCTATTGAATTGAATCGGTGAGATCAAGAAGGAAAAGATTCCAATTTTTGGACTCAATTGACTGAGATAGCCATTTATTTTATTCTTTGCTTTAAAACGCATCTATGAGACAAAATAGTTAAACATTCGACAAACTAAAGTTTATTTTTTTAAGGTATAGTTATTTTAAATTTGCCGCTAAATACTCCACAGAGTCCGATTTACACTGAAGCATGTGGCTTGTTTTGAATGTCAACATAACCAAAATTTATAATTTTTGTTTACTTACTTTGTTTTTATGATGTTTTGATGTAAAAAAAGAGAATTGATAAAGCTGTTGCTAAAAAAACCCTTTTGTATTCCTGTAGAAACAAAATTTGCTTATAAAATCGCTTTTATTCCAATAGTTTAGAGGAATAAACCATTGTTTTGTTCTCGTTAATGGCACGTCAACGTTTTACGGCTGTGTAAATTGGGCCTAGTCATTTCGCTTACGACGCATGCGTATCTTACGTTGCTATGGTAATTTCGAGATTGTTTACAAGCGGGAAGGTTTAAAATAACTATACCTTAAAAAAATAAACTTTAGTATGCCCCAGTAACGCATTTAATATTTGACTGAGACGAAGAAGGGAAACATTGCAGGAATATTTCCCTTCTAGTTGCTATATATAAAAGGGTTCCTCAGTTATTAAATAAAAATCTTTTTTTTTAGCCACTCTCAAAGGGGTTTAGCTTCCTTAAGCCCATTTTTAAACATATGTTTATAGCAACTCTTTGACATATTTTTTGATGTAGAATCACTCCTAAAAATTGTTGGCCCTATTAAAAATACACCGTATATATTTGTTTTTAATTTGAGCATGTATATATGACTTTTTACAAAACAATCACTTTTTTTAATATGCAGATAAGAGATTATTTAAAGAGAAAATTAGGGTTTAAAACAACAATTTAATCAAATTTTTAAAAATATTTGTAACATAATTTTTATTAAGACCACTTTACACGGAGCAATTTGTACGCAAGTTTGATGCTATGCAAGTTTGCTGCCAGATATAGCATGAGGACAATTACATATTCATTTGCCTTTTCACGGAGCAAGTTGTACGCAAGTTTGGTGCTATATATTGCAAGGGAAACAGTGCTGCCAACCAGACAAATTTGACGTGTCTCTGCGTTTGTTGACAAAAACATAACCTAGCATTTGCTTTTTTAAGGAAGTGTTTTAGTTATACAGACCCACCTATTATTAATAATAATAATTATTAATATGTGCAGTTGCTACTATATTAGTAAAATGAAATCGATTTGGTAACTTTTTTTCCAGGTTGGTACCACGAAAATAACCATAAAACTTGCGTGAAAATCGCCGAAAATAGAACATGTTCTAAATAATTTGATGCATAGCATCAAACTTGCGCACAAATTGCTCCGTGTAAAGTGGTCTTTAGAGGAGAGCTACCTGTGAGTAATAAGAAAGGTGGCCAGGTCTAGAATGGAATACTGCTCACATTAACAAAGGGCGTAAGGTGTATAAATTTTAGGCAAATGAAATAACTGTGCTGGGGATATAGGGTGAGGTGGTGAGTTGCCTAAAATCAGTCTTGATATTGGTCCTTATAACAAAATGTAAAACCAAAAGACAGTGAGTAACAATTTTTTACGTCACGTTTGATTTATATCAATATTCAAATAATATTTTGAATCTTTTGTCAGCCTCTTAAACCAAAATATTGTTCAGAAAAAAATGACCAGCCTACTACATGTAACATTTATTAAAAAAATATTGTCAGATGTTATCTGGTTAAAAAAAATCGTCGATCGAACATCGAAATTCCAATCCACCTTCTTGCTGTGGTAGCAATAGTCAAAATATAAGTGACGACGTTTTTTTTTATGTCCCAGTTGGGTGCCAAAAATCATTTTTTGTACCGGGTGTCTCCGCTCGGGAGAATTAGTCGTTTTTACCCGACTGCGGACAAGCCAACAGTGTTTCTCCAAATTTCTTTAGTTCAAAGCGTTCTCGGGTTATCTTGGTCACTAAACTTAATTCTCATTTTTTGACGTAAACTCAGCTGTCAAATCTATTGATTTTCCATTTTTGATTGTGGCTTGCAGCTACATAATATATTTTGAATATGGTTTTATATTAAAAAATACACCTTAATTAAAAAAAAAATAGGTCTCATCACCGGGTGATTTTATTGATGTCCACCCCCAAAATTAATATTAATCTTCATTCGATAAAAACGAAACTCGTGAGGTGAAGCCTAAATAGTAGGTGAAACGTTGGCATGATTATGTAATGCAATAAAGTTTTTATTTGCTTCATTTCCGAGTGTTTTTCACAAATAAGCCTAAATAAATTTAAAAAAAAAATCCTGTAGGAAATATTGTTATAAATTTTTTTTTAATACCTTGGATATTAACTCAAAAAACAACTGATTCATCTTAGATGGTACACCCGGTATGGGTTTCGAATATTCGACTATGTCGTTGTAAAAATGGATTGTAATACACAGCTGGGAGTCAAAATATTATAATATTTACGATAGTGAACCAAAATAAAACATTTTATTTAAAAGTAGACTAAATAATTCTTATTTTTGGGTTTAGATCGTAGGTATTACAGAATTGTTTCCACGGTAAATAATACTGTTACCATTTTCATCTTTTCTTACATCTATAAAAGTTATTTATTTCCTATATTAAAATACTAGTTTTATTATAGACGTTTTTTGGCGCAGGCGTCCAAGATTAAAAAACAATCCGCTTTCGGCGACTTTTTTAAAGGACAAGTGCACCAACCGTTTAATAAAACGAGTATTTTATACAATTTTTTTTTATTCGAGTGGTTTTTAGAAAAACTACAAAAATACGCCTTTGGGGAAATTTTGATTTTTCGTAAAAAAAATGGCAAATCTAATAGATTTTTTATAGTTCTTGGCATAAATTTAAAGTCCAAAAAGAATAAGCGATTTTCACTCGGATGTTCATTTGTCCTGTTGCCAACCCAAGAAATGGGCCAATCGGCACACGCAAAATGCATTATTCTATAACATAATAAAAATAATTATTTATATAAATAATAGAAGAAAAAATATAAATATAAAGAACCACCATACAAAATATAAAACATATGAAATCAGATCTTCTATTTAATATACCTAAATGGAAAGTAGTAAAAATTAACCTATAAATTTTTAAAACTATAAAAACACATGTTTCCTAAGAAATATTAATATTAATTTTTTAGAAGCCGAACTATAAAAATTAATACCAACGTTAAAAATTTTATTACAAACAAACAAATAAATAATATTTTAGGTATTTTTTTATTAACGAAAATTTAATTTATGGTCTACTGAAACAGTAGTAAAAAATCTAGTTCTTAAAATTATATTTAAGTTTTATTTTAAAATGAAATTTTATGCTAGGAGTGGAGGAAATATTGAATATAATGAAAACATACGTTTTGTTTAAATTTCATAATTTTTCAAAGAAAACAAATTATTATTACTTAAAATATAATTTAGCTCTGAACAATTTCGAATTACAAGCGAAACGTTGCTCATAAATAAATCCTATAGTCCTATAATCCAGTAGTAGTAGTAGTGGATGGTAACAGAACACTCCTTTTAGTTTTTTACCGGGTGGTTTGAGTAAGGGATGTCCGCTATCTTGAATTTTAGGGGTTTTAGTTGGTTAATATGCATCTTACGATAAAAATGCAGATAACCAATTTTATTAAGGAGAAAATTTCCAACAATTTTTGTTTGGATCATTTTTTTAATATATTAATAACAATCTAGTTAATTCAAAAAAAAAGGTGTAAATTTACAGTGCGTCTGTAGAAAAAAACGTGTGTATTAGTAGGTGGGAAACAGTATTTTATACACTCAAAGATGTTATCGTTTGACAAACTTTCCGCCCTCTGCGTAAAAATCCTCCTATTTCGCAACTTGTTATATAAACAACTATTATGTAAATGTAAATTAGCAATTCAAGCACCAAAAATAATGCACCTGGCAATATAAAGGTACCAACTTAAAAATGCACAACTGATTTTTTTACGATGACCAGGCGTGCCAATCGCCACCGGATAATTATATAGGAAAGGCCCAAAATACGATCGATTTGACAGCTATTAGCCTTCGGCCATCTTTTAAAATATATATTACTCAAAAGTTGAGGTTTAAAATGCGGCCCTCCGGACTTTTAGGCAAGAAATGCATAATATGCGGACTTAACGTTGCGAAGTCTGAACTGAACAGTGAAAACGCGGCACATAATGATACTAAAAGATTTTTACCGGCTGTGTCTGTAAATTTTACAGTCAATTGCTCGGAATTACTAGATTTTACGTATTTTTCACCATATTTTACGTTAAATAAAAATTACATTTTTATAGCAAAAAGGCAATTTTTGATTTTTTTTACAAGGAAAACTTCAGGGCTTACGGTCCGTAGACATCCAGTGACGGCCCATATGCCTATAGGCCTATGGGCCTGAAAAAGTCGATCGGATTATTCGTTCTTGGGTTATCGTGTCTACAAGAATAGTGACATCAGACAGACAAACAGACGGACAAAAAAAAAACAAAAATTTCTTATTTTTTCACGAAACAAATTTGTATCCAATATTTTTTTGTCTAGTCTACGATTTTTGAAAATTTTGAACAATTTGAAACTACCGTATAATACTATTCTAGCGCAGGCGCTGTGGATAGTATAATAATACTAAGTTTAATCTAAAACACTACCTGTATTTAAAAAAATTAAACCAGTGGTTTGAGCTTATAATATATTGAGCTATGTATGTATTTACACTCCGGTCTTTCAAAAACATCCTAAGGCCAAATCAATAAGTATTCCCCTAATTAAAAAATTTCAACAATGAATTTTAGAAAAAATAATTACAAGAACATTATTAAGGTTAATTGCGGTAATTTTTCCTATTTGACTGTTTCAATTTGGACCGATATTTTTCATTTAAATCTATATTTATTTAGTACAAAGAATTTTTGAAAAAACCTTCCAAAATTAATTAGTCCCAAACTTGATTTATTTTGGCGATAATGGGCATCAAGCCCTAAAAATTAACACTAAACTAAAAAAATGGCAACTGGTCATATACACAGGAAAAAAGGATTCCTTGAACCAAGGACACGTGTGTTTCGATATGTTCAAAGAAATATTCTCTTGTTTCAGGCGAGCATTTCTCTGGACCAAAGTCAATGTCGAAAGAGCGCGGACCTTCATTCAAAAATCCGTGCTCTTTATTTAAGGATATTGACTTTGAATAAGTTAAGAATTGACAGTCTATAAAAATATATACTGCACGTTTGTCGGTTAATAACCGAAAAATATATATAAGAAAGTTATCTATCTGTCGTTAAAATCAAATGGACAGGAAACAGTGAATAGTACCATTTCATCCTTTTTGGGAATCATCAGCACTGTGTATCCTGTATGTTGCTAATATTCAAATAATACGTCAGATAGATATAAAAGCATGGTGCCATCTATTGATGTGGTCACCATTATCTGTTCACTTGTTCCCAAAAGGCAAATCGCCACACTAAAGGTTCATATAATGGTTTAGGTCCGTGGCATTTTGAATGCACGTTACTGTACACCCTAAATTGTGGCGATTTGCCTTTTGGGAACAAGTGAACAGATAACAGTGACCACATCAATAGATGGCACCATGCTTTTATATCTATCTAACTTTTTATTTGAATATTAGCAACATACAGGATACACAGTGCTGATGATTCCCAAAAAGGATGAAATGGTACTATTCACTGTTTCCTGTCCATTTGATTTTAACGACAGATAGATAACTTTCTTATATTGACTTTGGTTCAAAGAAATGCTAGGTTTGAAACAAGGGAAAGACTATCGAAAAACACGTGTCTTTGGTTCAGGGAATCGTTTTTTTCTGTCTACTATTTTTTGTGTGGGGACCATCTATCTATCTCTGGTTTATGGTTAGAGCGAGGTCTACTGTTCCACTACTGGTTAATTAATTTCACGAAATTTTCAATTTAAAACCAAAAAAAGAAAAATCGTACCCATAAATTTTGGAAAAAACAGTTGCAATATTTTTTATAGGGCGGTATTTTTCGATTATAAAGAATTTATTTATTTTATATGGAAAAAAGGTTACACGTAACACGGGGGGGGGCCTTTATGGGCGTAGCGAAAACCTTTAAAAAGTCATTTTTACAAATGATATGGGTTTTTTATTCATCAGGCAAATCATAAAAATATATATGTCATGATATATTCCAGAATTTATCGTTTTAATTAAAAAAGGACGAACTTTTAGTTAAAAATTAACCAAAAATGGAATAATTAAAGGTTTAGTTATTAATAAAAGAAATCCACAAATAAAATAAAAGGTTAACCAATCAATCTCGTATTTTGTTAGTTAAATCAAGTTTTACTCACCGTTTACAATGGCTCGTATTAACGGCAATCTGAAAAAAAAGAAATTGTTATTCAAGTGGTTAAATGAAAAAGGTTCTTCAGGTTTTCATATTATTGCATGTGAAGGTCATTTTACCGAAAAAAAAAAAAAAATGGATAAATTCACCACGCCTTCGCGGCTTTCTCGTCATCCCCACTGAAAAAGTGATATAAGTCTTTTTAATAAAAATCTTATAAATATTTTGATCTTGCGGTGCTTATGAAAAATCGGCTACGAAAAAAAAAATAGTAACGATCCTTGCTCACTAAAAATAATGAAATATATATATATATATATATATATATATATATATATATATATATATATATATATATATATATATACAGCCTGTTCCAGAACTCGCGTACCGAAATTTAAGAGGTGATTCTACATCCAAAAATATGAAAAAAAGTTTCTATAAAGGTTGGTCCGGAAATGAGCCCTAAGGGAGCTACGGCCCTTCGAAGATGACGTATTGAATGGGGAACCAAAAAAAGCACCAATAAAATTTTAATGCTGCAGGGTGATTCTTCATTTAAAACTGAGCAAAAAAGTATTATACACCAAAACACCTAAATTTAATATTAAAGGAGTAATAGCCTTTTAAAAAGTAACGTTTTTGGTGGCACAAAATGTATCTTCCTCTTAATTGCATTCTTTTTTGATAACGGTTGCTCCTACAGTGTTACACTATATGATATTTTATATGTATTTTTACTCTAGAAATCTATATTTTTTACAACAAATCCAAAAAACATACACATAGAAAAGTTTGGGGCAAAAATGTTTTAAGCCTCATATATTTTCTCCGTCTGGGCACGCCTCTGGATAAATTAAAAAAATAAATTAAGATAAACTTATTGCCCTTATTAATACTAGTATACATGCAAAAGCTCGCCGCTCTAGCTTAAACGGTACCCGAGTTCTTAATTAAAAACCTTATTTTTATTACAATTTTAAAGGGCCCTAGATACCTTAGGGCTCATTTCCGGACCAACCTTTATAGGAACTTTTTTTATATTTTTGGATCTAGAATCACCTCTTAAATTTTGGCATGCCAGTTATGGATCACCCTGTATATATCTACAGCATAATAATAAGAAGACAATAAAAACTGTTTAAAAACGACCGCGTTTTTTTCGTTTCTATACAGAGTGAGTTACAAACAGGATACACTATTTTAAAATGTGATAAAAAACTAGAAAACGTTTGAAACTCGCGCCATCAGGCTTACGCCATCAGGCTTACGCCATCAGGCTTACGACATCAGGCTTACGCCATTAGGCTTACGCCATTAGGCTTACGCCATTAGGCTAACGCTATTAGGCTTACGCCATTAGGCTAACGCTATTAGGCTTACGCTGGCATATCATGCCAGCTATCTTTAAGGATTTTATAAAGACTTTTGAGACAATCGGTCACAAATTATTTATGTTAAAAACAGGAATTAAAGAAGGCATTTGAGTGGGTCGCGCACAAAAAATATACTTGCAATATAACTAGATCTAAAAATACAGTACAGTACAGTACAGTGTTTAAGAATTTTAGAAAGGCACTTGAATTGTAGGTACTTTCCTTAAAAGAGATGTAGCTTTTTCATAAGCCAATATATCTAAGAATTTTTCTTGATGTAAAATTTTTCCTTATTTTTTTTTCTTATTTCTGAATCACCCTGTATAATATTATGAGTGGTGACCGTTTGGACCCATTGGAATCACCACAGGGGGGCCACCGCGCCTCGGGCCCATGTAATATATGGTTTTCTGGCCCTCAGAGAGTACAGTGTTATAGCACGGCAGATTTTTGTTTTATTTTTCAAAACATTTTATAGTTTTTTTTCGGTTTATTTTTTTATGTTCAAACTCGTGTTGTTAATAGTTTACAGCCTTAATTAACTGTTAATGAAACGTGTAGTACATTTTATTCGTCACTAATGTACCCGTTTATGTATATACTTTTTGATCAGCATGATCACAGCTTAATTTTTATCGATATTGGTTCCAAATGATTTTTATTTCAATTTGTTTTATTAAATGTACGCACATAATGGTTAGTTTCGGTTTTAGATAGTTACGTAGCCCGCGAGGGCTGTTGGTTAATTATTGAAAAAAATAGCTATTATTGTTTTTAAAATTTACTAACGCTAACACAACTTTCCCACTTTTTATACATATGTATTAAATCATCACTTATGATAATGGAAAAGGAGTCAAGGAAAACAAAATTTCCCATAATCCATAATAATAATTACCGTAATTTCACACAACAATAGTCCAGATTCACATAACTATGGTCCAGCTTCACACCTATATTCCATAACCAGCGTATTTAAAAAAAAACTGAAAACGTGTTGCTGTATATCCCATATACACCAACTTTCACAAGAAATTGTAAACATTTAAAAATAATTATCCCCTGTCCCCTGGGGGCCTTGGACTATAGTTGTGTGGCCGGACTATAGTTGTGTGAAATTACGGTAACTTATTTAAAAAAAAAAGACAATAATTTGTTTTAAGTTCAATGGAGCTCTCTACAACTAGAATTATGAAACAAAAGACGTCTACCCTATCTCTCTCATTTGTGCTACACTTTCCAGCCAACCAAATAAATACTGTATTTGTTTTTCATACAACAAATACAGTATTTATTTGGTTGGCCGGAAAGTGTAGCACTGAGAGGCACGAACGAACATATCTAATGTGAATCTGTAGAATAAGATAATTCTACTAAAATTTAGATGGCGCCAGTAATTTCTTTAATAAAAATACTATAGTTACACTTTTCGCCCGGCCAAGTAAATATTGTATTTGTTCAACAAAGAACAAATACAGAATTTGTTTGGTTGGGTGAAAGTGGGAGTGTATGTATGTCTTCTATCCTTTTTGGGTGGAACTTTTGTCCCTGTCTAATCTAACGGGAGAAATCGCCATTAGGGAACGTTTAAGTATTATGTAACGCAAAATTTGATCATTTTGGATCAAACCAAATACTTTGTATTTTTTATTAGTAATCATTTCTGTGTGTATTGGTACTAAAATTTTACTATTATTATTGCGAATAACGGGCAATTTTGTGTGTAGGTATATTATTTGTTAAAAATTTACACAGTATTTTGCAAATAACCAAAAAATAACCTCGTTATTAAAATTGATGGTTAAAAAGAACACATTCTCAGTATGAGTAGCTCTGGACTAAACTTGAACGGTTCGAGTCGAAGCTAAAGAACAATTACTATTAGTTTTTAGCTCAGCGGGGGCATTTTAACAATTGTTACGTTCTACGCAAAAACGGACATCAGGATAAAAAAGTTAAATGTGATTTGATAGAGAATAAAATTATGAACATTTTGGTAAAAAATAATAAGTTCTATGTCAACAATTCAGTAAGTTCTGAACGTCTGAAGTAAACTAACCACAACCAATCTCTTAAAGAAAATTAGCTTTAAGATATTTAATAAATCTATTTTTTCGAGGGGCAAACCGCTGAGGGATTTAGGTGTACATATTGGAGGAAATCTTGGAGGTAATCTTTCGAGGAAATCTGAGGAAATCTCATCTACGAAATACGGTACCTTTTTTAAGTTACTTTCAAGATATTCGAGGTAACCTTGAAGAAAATTCCGAAGAGGAAATCTTTAAGGACTACCTCTTACACTGATGAAACAGTTTATTTGTGTGTACAAAACATTTGGTTGGATATGGCCAATTGAATTATTTGGTTGTGACAAATAAATTTTATTACTGTCAAATAAACTATTTTGTTCCAATTAATAAATGATTTTGAAATAAAAATATTTATTCACACGAACTAAATATTTTATTTGACTCAAATAAAGTTTGTTACTCACAACCAAATAATTTAATTGGCCATATCCAACCAAATATTTAGTTGACACAAATAAACTGTTTTATCAGTGTAGTCCCTCGATCTTTTTCTTCTGTTCCTGAAGCCTTTATATTTTACAAAAAAAAAGAAGTTTTCATATTTAAAGGATAGAGTTTTATTAAAGTTGATAACTTCTTTTAAATCATTGTTTTTACTCCGTAAAAGAGTTTCTGAACTGTAAATTTTTAATTTTTTTGTGCTACCCTGTATAACCCTGAATAACCTCATTTTCTTTAAATGTATTTTTTTAATTTTAATGTTATTGTTTTTATATATTTATTACTATACATAATTTGTGAGTTGTCACAAACATTTTGTATAATGTGCTAATTTTTCCTGACATCAGTACTGATTTCAGCACATAAAAATCTTCTATAATGATCTTGTAAAACCAAAAAATGTTTTGCAGCTAAAAAAAATATGCGTTGTTTTTTCTTCTGAAAAATTACTATTGTGACCGTTTGTCCGTTTTTACATGGAGTGACGCAATTACTATTTATTTTTTGCTCAGCGGGGGCATTTTACCAATTTACTCGGAAGGCATCAAATCCAATCAAATTCTGTCAAAATGATGATTAATAAAAATTTAAGAAAACGAACGAAAAATATTGCGGTGATTTTTTATTCAGTGGCGTATTTTCTTAAACGACTACTGAATATTCATAAGTTTTTAAATAGTTCTTTTGTATTGGTTTGAAAAGCAATTATTTTTTGTTTAGTTTTTAGATTACTAGAAAGAAAAATGGACTTAAATAAAGAAGCCATTTCTTTAGATACTTTCAAAACCAATTTATTATAGTTAATTAAAAAAAATAATAATTTCATTCATTTATTGTCAAAACAGTATTTCCTTCCTAGGGAAGTGGTTATTCCTTAAGGAAAAATCATGTGTTTACGTCTAAAATAAATCTACCCATAAATAATAAAAAATAGTATATTAAAGTACTAGTTTCATAACATACGTTTTTAGCGCACGAGTACAAGCTTAGAAAACGAGCCGCTTGCGGCGAGTTTTCTAAAGTACTAGTGCGCTTAAAACGTGTTATGAAACGAGTGCTTTATACAATTTTTTCTATTTTGCTCTAAAATTAAAAAAAAAAACTTACATTTAAATTGATGACTGATTTAGGGATATTTGTTTTGGATTGGAATTACAATTTACACTATGTTTAAAATTCTAAGAACAAATGATATTTTGATTTATTTTATAGTCATCTCTTCTCTGTTTTACTGCAATTAACCAAGCCACAATTTTAACATGGTAAAAATAACCTAAACACAAAATTTTGTAGAAAATTCAACTTTAAAGCGACATTGACATTTGCACGGAAAACGTCAAGCGATAGGCCAGGTCTGTTGCCAACCTAAAAGAACAAAAAGTACAGACCTCTTATGGGCCTATAAGAACACGCAAAATGCATGTGATTATGAGCTTATAAGAGAAAATAGAAAAATGTGTTGTTCTACGACCTGCTTGCCATGACAGCGGTTGGAAAGTGACAGTTAGCTGAATTTACATATCGGCTGTCAGAAAACAAGTGAACGCCAAACACAAAACGTCAAATTAATAATAGTATATTACGCACCGAGTACGCGAACCTAGTTTTTAGTACACTGAAATGGTTTGCATCGAGGTGCGTATACTATTTTTCCTACGACCTAACACTTAAACATCCAAAAAACGCAACAATTATCTTAAAAGTAGTTTTTCAGGTTTTTAGGTTATGTTTTTGACGTTTACTAATTTTCTGACAGCAGATATGTAAGATCAGCTGATTGTCACTTTCCAACCGCTGTTATAGGCAAGGTCGTAGGAAAAAATAATTTTAAGTACAAAAATAAGCACTCTCGTGTACTGAAAACTATGCTCGCGTACTCGGTGCGTAATATATTATTTAAAGTTGAAAACGTGACAATGATCCTATAAAAAAAGTGTATAACAATAATCACAAAAATTCTAAATGATTTAAAAACAATAACTCAATTGTTGAAATTATTAAAAGCAATGACTTGATTTATTTAGATATCAATTTTCCCATGAGATATTTTTATCATATTTGCGAGGTCACTTTTTCTACAAGACCGCCTATAGAGTGCGCCACTGTCGCAGCTTCGAGCAAACGGATTGTTCTTTAATTTTTCGGTCATTAAAGGTAACTTTTTCGGCAATTAGAGGCTACCTCGCACCACGGGGTTCCGCAGGGATCAGTATTGGGACCCGCTAAGCTATATATATTATTCACGACATATTTTTAATGGAAATTAATATTTTCTACGGCTCGAAATAAGTATGGTGACCAGAACGATCGCAGTACGTTTTTTTTTTCGAGAAAAGGGTGAGATTACGCTTTGTAAAATATAAAAAAAAACTTTCTGCGAATATCAAAAAAATAATGATTTTAAAATCGTCAATTTTCATTTTAAGACAAAACACTTACATCAATGATAGGTAGCCCGTTGGGGGCGGCGGTGGCTCAGTTGTGAACGCCTCGATTTAGTATTCGAGAGGCCGGGTTCAATCCTCGGTTGTGGAACAACTTTTTCACAGAAATAAAATACCGTCGTTTCCCCACCACGTTGGCTTGTGCTGCCGAAGATCTAAGCACACAGTACAGAAAAAGGTTTGCAGTGGATAATGCCGCACTAGCACTCGGACCTGTGATACTACCCGGGCGCACCGAAAGGGAGCAGCAAGGTAGCTGTCAGGTCTGTTGGCCGAGCTCACTTTAGGGACTTTCAAGCAACCAGGATCTGTACTAAGGCTGCAAGCGAAAATGATCCTTAAGCAGTTTGGCGCCGGTCCAAGTGCACTGGCAGCCAATAAACTTAAGGATCAAAGCCGCTCACTTAGCTAATAAAAGCCGACAAAACGAGGTTCGGATTCCTCGCTAAACTGTAGGCCCCGGGGTACAACAACAAAAATCCTCGTTAGAGTAGAAAAACTAGTAACACAGAGGTAGGCAAAAAAGACCAATATGGTCTAGTTGCCAGGCTTGACCTAACCACCATTACTACTACTATCTAGATTACGATCACGAAATACACAACACTCACAAAAGGATCAAAAACGTCCTCAACCAGTAACGGTACCCACTAATACAGGACAGATGCATTCCCAGCATCAGTGAGCTAGCCTCACTCCTCCCGCACATCCTTCCTCTCCCTATCCCGTCCCTCCCCATCCCCCTCCCACCCACTCCCCAGCGCCAAATTATGAGAGATGCAACTCGCATCAGTGAGCAGAGACTCACTCCCCCCTAAATTATGACAGATGCAAATCGCATCAGTGAGCATAGACTCACTGCCCCAACTATCCATTCAAATTAATTATTTTTTAGATAAATGAGCCATAGGCTGCGCCTGTCTCTTAAAGACCCAAACAAACTACTGATGATGATACTACTACTAGGTAGCCTGTTTTAGGTTGCCAGTTAACTTTAAAGACCTGTCATAAAATGCACTCTTTACAATTAAAGCTTAACTATTTTCTCGTCTAAAAATTTATTTTATCATTCTCTTCTGCTTCTTTTTCTGTTACATTTTGTTTCTCTTCTCCTAGTTTTTCTTCTTCTTCTCCCATTTTTTTCTGTTTTCGTTCATATTACTCGATATTTTAAAGCCTTTAAAACATGCTTGGATAACCAGTATGTTAAAGCCTTTTTTTTCTACATTACCACTTATATTTTTGTGTATACAAAACCACTCGCAAAACCATCAAACGTTTAAAGGCTTAAAATTACTACGTTCTAACTGCTACCAATGATATACAATTTAAATCAATGTTGATGAAGCTGCTTTACTCTTTTAGTTTTTATTTTTAATTTTGACAGAAAAAAAACCGCAAATTAAAAATTTTATGGCAAATTTTCAATAATTAGGTTTTTTAAATCAAATTTTTGATCATTAATTTGTGATTTAATATAGATTTGGCTTTCAAAATTGATTGAGTGGAAATTTTAGGCACGGTAATAGATCATCTTTTTTTATTTAATTAATTGACTGAAGATCACGCATATTTTTTACACGAGAGAAAAAATTCTGACACTAGGGATTGCATTTTTTCTCTCTCTTCTTGTCTTAGTTTTTAAAATCTTGTCTTGATTTTTCTTGAAACCGAGAGAAGACAAGAAAAGGAGTCTAGATTTCCCAATTCTCGTGAAATCCTATTTTTTTTTGGCCGTATGGACAAAATCAAGCAATATTGTTTTATTTAATGTTAACATTTTTGGCAATTTAAGGGGTCTTTCTACCTTCAAATTAAAAAAAAATAAACATTTTATTTATATAGAAAGAAAAGATAAAATTGTAAAATTTTGTATAGACTAATTCGTTTAAACGTGATAGTGATTCATGCTTAAAGCAACCTCCCGCCTTACGCTTCCTTACCCGCAACGCATATACTTGGTTTCCCCTCTCACGTTCCGTTCCCCGAGCGTTCACTATCACGTATTAACGGATCATACTTTAGGTATGTTTATTTATATTCAAAAAATACATTTTTTTTTTAGATTTTTAAAGTGCCATTTTTTGGTCATAAAAATTTTTTGAAAAAAAAAATCAAAAAACGGTAGTCGCCATGATTCCGGCCGTTTGGATAGACTAAAAAAAAGAAAATGAAAATGTAATTCAAAAGTCGCTATAGTACAAACTAGATTTTTTTTTGTCTAAAAAAATAACAAAATAGCCAACGTTTTTTTTTGAATATTTTTGAAAAACGTCCACTAGTTTATGTTCTGGGGAAAACATTTTCTTCTAGTTCGGGCTATAGTGACTTCAATACTGAACAATATCCCGTTTTTTTCCAAACGACTGGAATCACGGAGACCACATGTTTTGATGTTTTTTTCAAAAAAAAAAAAATATGACCAAAATGGCACTTTAAAAATCTAAATGTAAATAAACATACCTACAAAGACACCTTAAAATGCAGCCTTTTCTCACAATGGAGCTCTCTACAACTAGAATTATGAAACAAAAGACGTCTACCCTATATCTATCTCATTTGTACTACACTTTCCAGCCAACCAAATAAATACTGTATTTGTTTTTCATACAACAAATACAGTATTTATTTGGTTGGCCGGAAAGTGTAGCACTGAGCGGCACGAACGAACATAGCTAATGTGAATCTGTAGAATAAGATAATTCTACTAAAATTTAGATGGCGCCAGTAATTTCTTTAATAAATAGAATATAGCTACACTTTTCGCCCGGACAAGTAAATATTGTATTTGTTCAACAAAGAACATATATAGAATTTTTTTGGTTGGGTGGAAGTGGAGAAATCGCCATTGTAAAAACAAATCTGAAAAAGACCCCTTGTTATAAAATAACTACATAAACCTAACAAGAAAAGGGCATGAATCAATCTGGTTGAATTTACTTATCTAAATCAAAATTACATGTTGAAAAAATTATGCTAATCCAAGATTTAAACCCTAGAATCAAAAAAGCCCTTCGGGTTACCAATGGTACGCATTAACATTGACTTTTTTAAGGCGTATTACGCTTAAATAACAGTGCTACGCTATTCCTGATACAGAAAACCACAATTAAATCGTACAGTTATAATTACTGTGGAATTGTTAATTAATTTAGTATGGAAAGGTACTGTGTGAGGTTTTCGAGATAATTATAGCCTTTTTATAGTGATATATGTATCAAATTATGGGAATTGTACACAAAAAAGCAACAGAATATTTTTTTAATTTCGTATGGTCAGTAATTTGCTCTTGATACTTTTAAATGTAGCTAAAGCATTTGACAAAATTCCTATAACAAGTAATTTTTACTTGACCTTTTTATACTTAGCTAATACCTTTAATATAGTTAGAGATAATTGAATGTACTTCCAAATTGAAAAGAGTGTGAGATTTTCGAGATAATTATAGCCTTTTTATAGTGATATATGTATCAAATTATGGGAATTGTACACAAAAAAGGAACAGAATATTTTTTAAATTTTGTAGGGTCAGTAATTTGCTCTTGATACTTTTAAATGTAGCTAAAGCATTTGACAAAATTCCTATAACAAGTAATTTTTACTTGACCTTTTTATACTTAGCTAATACCTTTAATATAGTTAGAGATAATTGAATGTACTTCCAAATTGAAAAGAGTGTGAGATTTTCGAGATAATTATAAATTTTTATAGTGATATATGATTCAAATGATGCTAATTATAGAGGAAAGTCGCCTAATTTCGGATACCATTTACAATGTATTCAATATTTAATACTCGGTATTACTTTTTGATATTTTTTTTATATAACCAGATACAACTTATTATAGCGAACCATGATTTATTATAAAAGCAATTTTATTACAGTTTATTTTTTCCAAAAAGCACGGTTAAAAAAAATCAGCGCATTTTTGTGCATTTGAAAAAAGGCTCCTAATTTCGGACATATCCGAAAAAATTTTTTCAAGAGTAGATCTGGATCCCATTGCTTATGTTTCTTGTTCTTCCTTCACATTTAAGACGTAATTTAATCATTAAGTGATTTTCTACGAAATACTATAGGAACTATAATTTTAGATTCCCAATTTCGAATATCTTAGTATCTTAGGTAATTTTCGTTTTTTCAAAATTGTTTATCTTAGTTTGTTGTATCATTATAAAATAATAATTAATGGTTGGTTATCCTGAATAATAATTACCTTGCGGATATCCGAAATTGGGAATCAAATGCACAAAAATGGTCTATCCGAAATTAGGCAACTTTCTGCTTTTTAGATTAGAAATTTGTAGAATGTTTACGTTTTCAAATTGCTTAATTATGAATAGTGGATCAACTTAACTAACATCATAACTTACCCAAGACAGAATCACGAACTTTTATAACGATTATTTATAAAATAAACAAGCATAATAATGCAACTGAGCACAAAACTGCCATTTGCAATATAAACGATTTGTGCTGCCATTTAAAGGGGAGAAGCTCTACCGTTATCATATTACAGGACGGATTTAGTTTGACTTTTGGCTTCACATAAAAGTAGGTTTCTGTTTACCTTTGCAGACAGTATCTTAAATACACTACTATCCGAAATTTGGAAACCATCCGAAATTAGGCGCATTTCCTCTATAGGTACAGAAAAGCACCAAACTTGGCAACAGAATAGTATATTTCCTACGACTGCTTTAGAATGAAAGCAAATACACACACTTTTCAAACACAGAATGAATCCATTCTAGCTCTAGATACGGTATGAATATTCCTTATCGTGTTAGAATGAGCACATTTAGTGCCATCTCTTGTTTATAAAAGTAAAGAAAACTGTAGCAAAATTAGCAAAAATATATATATTTTACCATGAAACATTGAATAATTTAATGCAGTTTAAAGTTTTGCGGTAAAATTACAAAAAGTTTATTAGTTTTTCTTAATATTTGACCATTTTTTTTATCGATTTAGTTCAAAAAATTAAAACTGCTCCATCTATTATTAAATATTTAAACCTGATATCTGTCACAACAATCTGACATAACCTTCAATTTTTGCATTATAATTTGTAAATATGTGCTAAAATTAAATAAAAATCTTTTTTAAGTACTGATTTGATAAAATTATTAAATAACATGAATTGCTTTATTTAAAAATATGTGTTTTGTTGCATTTATAATGTCGAGTCACAAAAAACATTGTTTTTAACCTTGTTCGCAGTTTACAGCCATACGGTGTTTCATATTTGCAGTCGAAGAAAAAGTATAGTCTACAACACGTATGGAAAAGTCATTCCGCGCTCACGGGACCGTCATACGAGCCGGCAGGCGGCAGGTGGCAGAAATTCCCCATTAAATTAGACCAAAATAAAAAACTTCAAAAAACTTCAAACTTCAAAAAACTTCTAATTTCATACTTTTTATAGATTCCAGAATTTTTTTAAATTCCGATTTCCAGCTTGTTTGGGCCCCTAGACACCCATACCAGGTTATGAAATTTCTAAATTTATTTTTATAACTAATTATTATAGTATATGAAAACTAGTTTCGGACCGAAACTGTCGGTAATATTTTCGTAAGCAATTATGATTTCTGGGTATTCTGGTAACCTATAAGACCCGATAAAACCGTTTGGCGCATATTTTACCGAGTACCACGCGCTGAAACGTACCTAATAATTATCTGGCGCGCCGAAGGGCATTCTCAGATTTGTTCTCACGCTTAAACTTTACACAGAATTAGTCATATGTTAAAGGCGGCTATGATCGCAAGGTATATAGTACTACCTCCGCCCCCTCTACGATCGACCTGTGTTCAACGGCTGCCTATAAACCATTTAGAAGCAATTATTTGACTATTTATATATTCGGATCAAAAGAACAAAGGGTTTCAACTTTGACGTACGAGACCCACATTCTTTAAATATTTTACACACCATTTCTATAACAACTTTCAATTAAATAAAAACAGAACAATACTCTTAACAGCTTAAAAAACATAAAAAAGACCGATTAGGTCGAAGGTCTTTGTGAAATCTAAAAATGGCACCACATTAAGAAAAATTTAGATGGAAGATTTAGATTTTGTTAAAATATATTAGTTGGAGATTAGGTCAAAAGCCTTAGAAAAATCTAAATTCTAGAGATTCAGATTATTTTGTTCATTAACAAACAAAATTTGTGTTTAAATACTATTTATCAAGTCCTTTGCTGGCCCAACTACCAAGTCAGATTAAGTATTTTTTTAGATAAATGAGCCATAGGCTGCGCCTGTCTCTTAAAGACCCAAACAAACTATTGATGATGCTGGCCAAAAAAACAGTTAGTTTCTAGTGATATCACATACCTAACTTATTTATAAATTATAACAAGAAGAAGAAAAAGACGTATATTTACACCATTAAATAACAGCGGCATGACTTTTTTTGGACAGTACTTTTGCCTACTAGGGGAAAATATGGTTTAATCATGTACATCAGTATTTTTTCAAACGTACCTTTGACGATTGCTCCTCATATGTGACGGCAGGTTGTTTATGGATCCAGCCAACGTGTTGGAATTCGATCGTAATTTTTTTATTACGTTTTGGGCTGGTTTAGATTCTCATTTAAGAGGGCGGTCCATTTCACCATAATCTAATAAGATTACTTATCTACCAGAGGGACTCCTGAGAGGGCAGCACCCGCCTCGAAGAATTTACGATAATATGCCTCTAGAAGTTTGATTTAAATACCAGATCAATTATTTCAATTTTCGCTATTGAGATAAATGTGTTAAACTGCCACAGGGTTTACCAAAAAAGTTTGTTAGTGAAATTTTTAGATTTTGCAAAAGCCTTTGAGCACTATTGTATTGTATTGTAAATAAAGTTTTATAGAGATCATAATTTGGTTTGATAAAAATTAAATTCTGAGTACAGCAGGAAAAACGTACTGTACTGTTTTAATCAAGCGAGGACCTCAACGTTGATCGTAAACACAAGTAAAACATTACAGTGGACCAGTGAACTAATAGAATGAATGGCTTTTTGGCGCAATATAACTTTAAGTTGTGGTATATTTTCTTGTGCACTTCTCTAGTAATATAATCATGTAATTTAAGATTTTAGATTTTGCAAAGACATTTGACCTAATTAAGCAGTATTGGACTTTTTAATTTTCCATAATGTAATTAAACAAACATTCTGAGCAGATGTATATTGGGTTGTGCTCTTCTATATGATATATAATTTAAAGATGATATTATTTCTGGTGGCCCATGTATATTATAACAATGTGGAATTCTCAAGCACCTTTCAAGTTCTATAAAAAATATTCTATACAAGTTGCCGTGTATATTAAGCGTTGACAGAAGGGGACCTATGACAGACCCCCCTCGGACTGCCCCCCCACAGCTCGTACGGGGGCACAGCACGTGACTCGGCGCCCTCATATTTCTAAAAGATTGTATGTTTGCTATGACATTGGCGACAGAGTACCATAAGCTACATATTTCATCATTTTCAGTAAGATGCATCATGAACAATTTTTAAAGCTCACGCTGTGAACACTACTACAAAATATTTATTATTATACACATTTATTTCATCCTTATGAAGTGGAATGACTCTAAATATTATACGTAGAAAGAATTATTGATTTTAAATGTTGGAATTGATACTAGATATTTTAGAATTTTATTGAACAGTTAAAGGAAAACTTTATCATTGTAATCTAACCTAAATTAAATAAATTAAGACAAATATATACTTTTGTATTAAAAAACGTAGTATTTATTTTATTTATTTATTTTAGAATTTTATAGAGAGTCATGGAGAGCCTCAAATAAGCTTCTGGCTTGTGCTAGGGGCTCTCCATTAATTTTGGAAAAAAAAAATAGTCCATTACTTTTAAATGAGCCACTTTTTGTACGATAAATCTATACGAAAAGTTTGATTTTTCATACTAGTGCGAAAAGTAAAATAGTTGAAGTTGATTCATATTAAAATTGATGACATTTGAATTCAAACGTCAATTGTTTTTTTGTCTAAAATACATATTTATTAAGACATTACAATAAAATTAAAAAATTGTGTATAATATACATGGACGAAAACTATTTTTAGGGCTTCACGTTCTAACTCTAGTTACCTTAGAACTGTGCCTCTTTAAAAAGACTTGTCTCCTAAAAGAGAAAAATTTTGTAAATATTTAATGTGAAAAATTACAAATAGGAATACTAATCTGTCACAGACTGGCGCCTAAAAACGACACTCTTTTAGTTCTCGTTCGTTCCGCTCAATCGGATCATGTCCAAAAAGTGCCTCTCCCCCTTCTGTCAATAATTATTAAAATCTTTTAATCATTTTCACCTTAATTTTGATGCTTCTTTGAAAATTAATTCAAGATGACATCCTGATATCAATTTTTAACATGTTTGAGGATTATTATAAACGGTAACATGGGCTTTTAAAATTTAATCCCCTTTTTTATACTTACTTAATTTTTGAATGTGTGTGTTACTTTTAGTCATCTATGTAACTTTTCATTAAGCTTTGTGGGAACGAATCCGTACAAAAATTTGTTTTTTTTTTAAGGAAATACAAAAATGTATCAAATAACTAGGAAATAACTTACTACCTATTAGACATTTTTTTAGTTAATTAAACATTATATTGAAAATTTATTTGAAACGTCCCCCTATAATGCCCTACTCCGCTAGAAAGCAGTAACTTCATTTATCGCATATCAACGTTTTCACATCAACTCTGATGTAATATTTGGAAAACAATGCTATGCGACAAATGGAGTTACTACCTTCTAGAGTAGTAGGGCAGTATAGGGGGGTATTCCAAAAGGTGACGTCATTTTTTTCTATTTTATAGGGGGTCAATGCAAGTGACGAAAGGTGGCAAAGGGGGAGCGAGGGTCAAAAATTGGTCAAAAATAGGTGACGTCATTTTTGAACAGCCCCTATGTGTATATTGTAAAGTATTAAACATTGGCTAAAAATAAGGTGTACCCCTATTTGTGTGGTTTATTAGGCCATACCTGACATTCAAAAAGGCAAATGCTTCAATTTTGATAACAAACCATGAAAAATCGAAAATTTCACGCTTCTCGTACCTTAAATACATTTTTTGGTGAAATTTTGACCACAGTGGCTACCACTTTATGGTCTTTCAAAGAAAATTAGGAAATAGAACAATATAGAGGTCATAAATATTGGTCAAAATTTTGTGTTACACTAACATATATTTTGAGAAAGTTTTTCTCGAAATTTTCGAGAACTTGTCTGATTTATGATATGTTTTTGAAAGAATTGAACAGTAGTCGTTATAATAACCACAAAATTATTTTTGGTTATAAAATTTACAATGTATACTAGGTACCTAGGTATGAAACAAAAATCACATTTTTTAGAATCTTCGAAACACTGAAAAAAATAGCAAATATATTGTAATTCATTGGGTATCAATATTGCGGTTTTTTAGCGAAAAGCATTATTTTATTCACGTTTTTTTTTCAAGGTATGAACCACTAATAGTAGTTTTCGTAACGAGTAAGCGACTTTAGTCCTTAGTGCACGAGAATGAAGTTTTTTTGACGACCAGAAGCGAAGTCAAAAAATCATTCGAGTGCACTAAGGACTTGTCGCAAACGAGTTGCGAACAACATTTTTCGTTCGATCTACAGTCTAGACTTTAAAAATGTATATTTTAAAGAATTACCTGTGTTTAATTTTGACATTTCAAAATTTTATAAACGTGATATGACTTTTGTCAAAATGAAAGCTCTGTGTACTCGTTTGGATAAATGAGTGTGCATAGTTGTCATTTCATTCAAATATGCACTATGTACTCGTGCGATAGAAATATATCCTAACGAGGATATATAGTGAACATGCATTTTTCTTTATTTCGTGTACACTAGGTCTTACGAAAAAAATATTTGTACATGGACTTCTGAGATGATTAAAATATTTTGAAAGACTTCCAAAAATTTGCATACGGACTTCCCGTAGTGGTTCCACCTCGATTTTTTTCATTTTTATCGAATTAACTAAAAAATTCTGTTTATTTTATTTTTTTTTATTTTTTTATTATTATTACAGCTAAGTTTACGGAATAGCCCAAAATACTATGTTGGCACAACTTCGTAAAAAAATGATAATAACAGAGAGCCTAAATTCTTTTTTAATAAATTCTTTCGCGTACGAATTTTTTGGTACCCTATATTTATATCTTAACCAATTTAAGTAACCCAGTAATGTTTTAAGTCACAGAGAGAGAAATAAATTTTTAATTCAAGTAAATATATTTACTCTCGATGATAGTCTTTTATTATACTCTTAATTTATTCAAATAAGCAGAAATTTATAATTTCCTACCAAAACATCTTTAATTAAACATTGCAAGCCGTCTAGAAAGGGTACACTCAGAAAAGGTCACTGTAATTTTAATACTAAATTTTATTTGTAAATACATATTTGTTATTTATATCGCCACCATTGGTATTTAATACTTTACCTGTGATATTAAATACTACAATGTGTGTATTATATATAATATGTTGTCATACTACCACATCACAACGTGCTGGTACATTTGGATCCCCACGCAATTACAAACTGACAAAATAATCGATCCTTTTTCTACTTTCCCCTGTATTATTACTAATCAAAATTTTGGTATTATTTACCAATTGTTATTTTACTAAATACTGTAACATACTTTAAACTAGATCAATAACACAACAACTTCAACTTAAAGTTTACTAAACTATAACTGATATAATTTACCAAATGTTATAGTATTAATAAACACATGTTGCGTGGGGATCCAAATGTACCAGCACGTTGTGATGTGGTAGTATGACAACATATTGTATATAATACATACATTGTAGTATTTTATATCACAAGTAAAGTATTAAATACCAATGGTGGCGATATAAATAAAAAATATGTATCAACAAATAAAATTCAGTATTAAAAATACAACTAACTTTTCTGAGTGTACTGTTTAATTTTTTTTAATCATAGAAAAAGCAGAGTTTGCAAATAGTGCTGTAAGTTGGCTCAACAGTACAATATATTTAACTGATACAAACTTGGGATTAGCCTGTACGTTTTTAAAACTGTATAAAATCGACCCTTTGATATTTTTTTGAGATAATGTCACAGCCTATTTAGATCCACTATGCAAGTGACAGATGGTGTAAACTAGTTGATTTTTCAATGAGCATGGCAAGCTAAGATTTATTTAACTTTTGATACGGAAGTGATTTGTCTAATTTAAAGTTTTTTGATTCGATTTTTCGATAAGAAAATTGTGAAAATTTTATTTCACAATACAGAATATGCATAATATGTATACAGGGTGTTTTAAAAGTTGGGGTAGTAAATTTTAGGGATGAAAAATCCAAATATGAAAAAAAGTCCCTATACACGGAAAAAAAATTATAGCTAGGAGCGCTATAACACACATACCAAGCAAATTATAATCGCTTATTATATAAATACAAGGCTTTCTCTTACAATTATGGCAGTCAGTGTAAAAATTTATATGAAATACTTTAATTGTTTAGTGAATAATAAAATATAACAAATAGTATGGCATTTATAGCTTAAATAGATTTAATTATTGTCCGTGCTAATAATTTTTATAATATAATAAAATTTCTGTAAATTTATAATAGTGCCTGTAATAAATATAATCGTGTCTGTAATATATATAATCGTTTCCAATTTATTTTTAACATTATTAGTTATTGTGTCCCTTATAATCTATAGCTTAAATCACTATAATTTGCCACTGTTACCAAATATCTTATAATGTATAGCGCAGAGCCCACTAATTTCTTTCCGTGTAAAGGTTGGTCCGGAGATGAGCACTAAGAAAGCTACGCTCCTCCTAAGGGTCCGTCTCAAAACGGAGTTTTTATAAAATATCTCTGGAATCAGGTTTTTTGGAGTGTTACGCCCATGTTAATGGTATACGAAAATAGCGTTACAGGGGGGGGGTCCAAAATGATCAAAATTTTCGTTACGTAATACTTGAACGTTCCCTTAATAGAAAATCTTACCATAGTACAACTTATAAGTCTTCATTTCGAACCACCATGTATAGATAAATTAAAATCACCTTTATGGTTCTGTGATTAAAATGCCATAAACTAGACATGCACCATACTCAAAACAAGTGAATCTCAAAATGAATATTAGGTCCCATTTTGACAAATGACAGGTGAAAAAAGATTTATGGCGCATTGGCCGAGAAAACATAAAGGCATCGCCGGTAACATTTGTGGTTTTATTATTGACTTCAACCCGGTTACGGTCAATAGAAAATTCGCATTCGTTATGCTAACATCGTTAAATTTTTCATTTTTACTACAACTGATTTTGCATTGACGCACACCCAGAAAACTGGCTTGGTAATTGTTATCGATAAATATGCTAGCAGAATTTTTTCAGTGAAAAATATGCCATCATTTGGACTTTTTTTTAATATAATATGCCAGTTATACAGATCGGTAGAGCTCAAATAGAGCAGTAATAATACACTAAACACCTTTTTCAAAATCTTGTGTTATGCACTGTAAAAACTGCATGTAAAATAATGTAAAAATACATGAATTTTCATAGTACGGAATAGTAAATTTACTATTCTAGACTATGCATAATTCATGAATTTATGTAAAATAATGTAAAATAATGTTAAATAATGTAAAATAATGTAAAATAATATAAAAAAATATATTTACATTGATTTACATATTTTTACATGATTTTACAATGTCGGGCTATGTTATTTTAAGACGCGCGTGCGCTTTGGACAATAACCAAGAAGGTGTCGCATCATAGTATTGTTATTGTTAGAGATAGCGACGCATAAAGTGTTAAAAGTGTAAAAAAAAGGTAAATATTATTTATGTACGATATTTAAATGCTTTATTTGTAGACTAAAATTTACATTCATTATAAATTACGATTTTTATCAACCAATAGATCTTTAAAGAAATATGTAAGCAGTGTTAAGGGTGCAAATCGTTTGGTTTATTAAACCAAATGAACTTTACGCTACGATATATAAAAAAAGCTTTGACACAGAGACTTGTAATTTGGAACAAACATTTTTTAAGAAGTAAATATTTTTTTTCAAATTTCAAGTCTATGCAAAATATTACCATTCTGGACTATGTAATTTTTACCGTTCCGGTCTATGCAAAATATTACCATTATGGACTATGTAATTTTTACTGTTCCGGTCTATGCAAAACATTACCATTACGGACTATGACCAAAAACAGACATATAAAGTATATGAATTTTGCACAATTTGCGTTAGGTATTTAAAGTATAAGCCCAAACTGTAAACTTGTCACTCCAGGATTCAACTTTTTTGTGCTAATTTCTTTCAACCTAAATCTGCTTGAGGATAATGGTGTTTTCTAGCTCTATGTATGTGATCAGTATCATACTGATTACATGTGATCACATGTGATTATAATAATAAAGTAAACAAAATAAATGTAAAATGTAAAAAATATAACGTGTTGCTCTTTAACGAAAATAAACAATATTAAATATAATGTGTATCTATAATCTCCATGCTTATAACATTTACCGTGTAAGAGATATTTTACAAAATATATACACTCAGAAAATGTCATTGTAATTTTAATAAAAAATTTTATTTGTAAATACATATTTGTTATTTATATCGCCACCATTGTTATTTAATACTTTACTTGTGAAAGTAAATACTACAATGTGTGTATTATATACTATATGTTGTCATACTACCACCTCACAACGTGCTGTTACATTTGGATCCCCACGCAACATGTGTTTATCAATACTGGCATGTTATAGTAAAAATTACTGGAACGTTTGGTAAAGTATATCACACTGATAGTATGGTATACTTTGAGTTGTTGTTAACTTGTATTACTGATGTAGTTTAAAGTATTTTACAGTATTGAGAAAAATTAACAATCGGTAAATAATACCAAAATTTTGATTAGTAATAATACAAAGATTGCAACCACACACAATTACACACTGACAAAATAATCGATCCTTTTTTTACTTTCCTCTTTATTATTACTTATCAAAATTTTGGTATTATTTACCGATTGTTATTTTACTAAATAATGTAACATTAGTAGTAAATTTTTGGGTTGGCCAAAGCCGGACAACTAGGCCATTTCTGGCCCTTTTTGTCACCCCAGGCAATCCCAGCCATTTACTAATTTGAGTCCTCCTTGAACCTGCCCCTCCTTTCAATAAAGGTCAGGATATTGGCCCAGGGGAGATCTCTTAGTTCCTCTTGGTTGAGTCTTTGAGTTTCAAAGACTTGCAACCTGATCCTGTGGTATCTGTCACACTCGGCTAAGTAATAATGTAACATACTTTAAACTAGATCAATAACACAACAACCTCAACTTAAAGTATACCAAACTATAACTGTGATATAATTTACCAAATGTTACAGTATTAATAAACACATGTTGCCTGGGGATCCAAATGTACCAGCACGCTTTCTATGTTAGTATGACAACATATTGTATACAATACACACATTGTAGTATTTAATATCACAAGTAAAGTATTAAATACCAATGGTGGCGATATAAATAAAAAATATGTATTCACAAATAACATTCAGTATTAAAAATACAACGAAATTTTCTGAGTGTATTACAATGCATTGCAATGCGTTGCAATTATATCTGAAGTTATACATGTATGTAAACGTATACTCTCGAACAATTAAAAAATGTCCGTGTAAAGGTACCCATTTTAAATTTATAATGTCATATTGATCTTAAATTTATTATATAAAAGGTATTTGTATACAAGGTAATTTCTGATGGAGTTACAATAAAATTTAATAATATTTAATAATAAAACATAATTATTAAATAAAAATATAATCATAAGCACCCTCTAGAATTTTCATATTTTTAACCTGTATATAAAAACAATGTTTAAAATTAAGAAAAGTTTATCTTCTATGCGACTATCGGAGTCTCCAAATATGTTTGTATATTTGAAACGCTCCACGCCGAGGTTTGAAGTTAATTAACGATTTTCTTTTCTCAATATTGACATCTCATTACATCTTAATTTTTAAGGTTAGTGTTTTTGCTGGTTTGAAGTTTACATTTTAAATTTTTGTTTAACCTCGTACTATTCTACTTAATTAAGCATCCCCTAAGTCCAGGACTTGTGTGGGCTAGTAGTAGAGGGAACCACCGGCTTTAATTGACTTTCGAGCCAATTTATAGGGAGTGTCCGCTTCACTTACGCCTTCGCCAAATTTCTATTATTAATTAACTGAAAAAGGCAAATCGGCGCCGGTGAGAATCGAACTCACGCTATTTGGGTATTAAACTTGTCAAGTACGACGCGGTAGTGCACTACACCAATCCTCCCATAATTAATTAACGATTTTCTTTTCTCAATATTGACATCTCATTACATCTTAATTTTTAGGGTTAGTGTTTTTGCTGGTTTGAAGTTTACATTTTAAATTTTTGTTTAACCTCGTACTATTCTACTTAATTAAGCATCCCCTAAGTCCAGGACTTGTGTGGGCTAGTAGTAGAGGAAACCACCGGCTTTAATTGACTTTCGAGCCAATTTATAGGGAGTGTCCGCTTCACTTACGCCTTCGCCAAATTTCTATTATTAATTAACTGAAAAAGGCAAATCGGCGCCGGTGAGAATCGAACTCACGCTATTTGGGTATTAAACTTGTCAAGTACGACGCGGTAGTGCACTACACCAATCCTCCCATAATTAATTAACGATTTTCTTTTCTCAATATTGACATCTCATTACATCTTAATTTTTAGGGTTAGTGTTTTTGCTGGTTTGAAGTTTACATTTTAAATTTTTGTTTAACCTCGTACTATTCTACTTAATTAAGCATCCCCTAAGTCCAGGACTTGTGTGGGCTAGTAGTAGAGGGAACCACCGGCTTTAATTGACTTTCGAGCCAATTTATAGGGAGTGTCCGCTTCACTTACGCCTTCGCCAAATTTCTATTATTAATTAACTGAAAAAGGCAAATCGGCGCCGGTGAGAATCGAACTCACGCTATTTGGGTATTAAACTTGTCAAGTACGACGCGGTAGTGCACTACACCAATCCTCCCATAATTAAGTAACGATTTTCTTTTCTCAATATTGATATCATATTGATATCATATTACATATTAATTTTTAGGGTTAGCGTTTTTTGCTGGTTATATTATTTTTTTATATAAATAGTCAATATCCGCAAAAAAAAAACAAATTTTGCCAAAAGTTTGCATTATTCTCCTGCAAAAATTATATCCGGAATGAGTTCATTAAACTACAGCTTTCTCAAAAACCAAAATTATTAAAACAAAAATGGAGAATCTTGTAGTAAAATATGTTAGTATGTATTCCTAACTTTAGAACAGACTAATAAATAAAGTTGTGTTCACCACCATGAATAATTACTTAATAGAATTGTCTGTACAATAAAAGAAATGCGGTTTAAATAGTATACGAAAAAGATAGAGGACTTTAGAATCACCTAATAAAACCACAGAATAACAGTTTCATACTGTTTCAAATAAAAAATCCATAAATATTAATAAATCCGAAAAAATATATATACTTAAAAAATATTAGATTATAGTCACTTTCTTGGGTTAGGGGAAAAATAAAATTCTAAAATATTTCAGCTGACCGGTTTCGCATATAAATATATTTATGCTTCTTCAGAGCTCTACAAAGAAAAAATATATAGTTAATACAAACATTACAATAGAAAACAAAACCAGAAATGACAATTAAATAGTGTCCGGTCAATTTATTTATTTCTACAACCGGTGTCTAGTTAGACACAAAGTATTTGGAAAACTTAAGGTTAACCAATAAAATTTAGGTAAACAAACAAGTTAAAAACACTTACCGCTGATACATGTAATTTACAAACTAAATAATTTACGTCATTGTTAATAAAAACTAATTTAAAGAGTATTATGATCAATTAATTACACACAATACAGAACCATACATTTTGTTTAAAAAGCTATATCTAAGGTTACGGTAAAACACAAAAACCATTATTAAGGTTACGGCAAAAATTCCATGCCGGACAAATAACAACTTTTCAATAAATAAATTTACAAAACAACATAAAACTTTGGAATTATTAAAAATATACTCGAGCGATTGAATAAATGTAAATAATACCACTTGAAACTGCTAAAATTAGTTGTGAGTTTGTATCAAATTTTTATAAATCTGTTTAAACCTATTGTAGTCTCTCTGTAAATTAATGTTATTAGGTGTGCAAAGTATATGACTCATTTCTAAAAATTTGCGTTTATCTTCATGAGCTTCAAAATCCAATATTTTAGCAGAATCAAACTGTACAGTATGACCGGTCTCTATTGCATGTGTTGACAAACCTGATTTTTTCCGTAATCTAGCAATATCAAGTTCATGCTGGTGAATGCGCTCGGAGAATTTTTGAGAAGTTTCCCCAATATATGTCTTTTGGCACCCACAAGCAATTTGATACACCAAATTACGTTGGTTGTCAACAGTAGTAAGTAGTAGTGTTAAGGACAAAATTAGATATAGCTTTTTAAACAAAATGTATGGTTCTGTATTGTGTGTAATTAATTGATCATAATACTCTTTAAATTAGTTTTTATTAACAATGACGTAAATTATTTAGTTTGTAAATTACATGTATCAGCGGTAAGTGTTTTTAACTTGTTTGTTTACCTAAATTTTATTGGTTAACCTTAAGTTTTCCAAATACTTTGTGTCTAACTAGACACCGGTTGTAGAAATAAATAAATTGACCGGACACTATTTAATTGTCATTTCTGGTTTTGTTTTCTATTGTAATGTTTGTATTAACTATATATTTTTTCTTTGTAGAGCTCTGAAGAAGCATAAATATATTTATATGCGAAACCGGTCAGCTGAAATATTTTAGAATTTTATTTTTCCCCTAACCCAAGAAAGTGACTATAATCTAATATTTTGGGAAAAGAAGCCTTTAAACAAATTAAAAAATATTTTTCTTTAAGCATACTAAAATGTTCATATTTTATAACTGAACACACTGGTTAGAAGTGATCTATTTTTGTGCAGTAAAAAAATGAGTTCATTGTTATACGCCGTAATAAAAAGTTAGTTAGCAAAACCACCACTGGCGGCAGCACTCTTTGACTTTGATGACAGCCATACTTCAAGCTTGTTTGTTTATTATGTAAACAGGTGGTTGAATCGAGATTCTGTGCAAAAACCTTGTGTGAAATTGATTAAAAATGATTGAAGAAGAATATATGGTTTATACACCTACAAATCTCTCCGAAATTGCAAATGCTACATTAGACAAGTTACCATCGAAATCGCGAAAAGTGTACGATTTAGCCTACGAAAAAATTTTAAAATGAGCTAAGGAAGGTTTAAGTTTATTCCGAAAGGGTTTTGTTGGCCTATTTTAATAAAAAAACATACTTTATTACTGAATAAATTATATTCAAAAATTAATATTTAAAAAAATATATAAAGGATGCTTGAAGAAAAAATAGTATGTTTCACTCAGAGGAAAATTGTTTTTTTTTTCTTAGTAAAACAATATACTATTCTGACATTAAAATAAGGCTTCCTTAAAAAGTCCAAACTAAAGAAATTACAAAAAAAACTAAAAAACTCTCAAAAAACTAATACCTATGTTATGTGCCAAATAATATAACAAATAAAAACATAATAGTATTTATTGTATTTTTATATTATAATAAAATGTCTATGTTTAAAATTGTTGATAAAATAAAATGTTTGTACGACGTTAAAATTATTTAATGTTTTAAGAAATCATCGTGGTTTTGTAGTTAACATTCTACGGTAGATGTTAAGATAGGTCAAGACTGGCGTAGGATAAGTTAATTTAAAAGTTGTATTTTAATTTTCTTGGCTTAAAGCTCTTTGTTTATGGAGGTATTTCAAATATTAAGTTTTTACTCGCTGATAAAAATTTCATATTACCATAAACACATCATATGTTAATAGTGTCTGGCGCTTCACACGAGCTGCAATGTGATAAAAAAAATATGCAAAAGTAAGGATAGAATTACGTTTAAAGGTTGAAAATAATTTTGAAAAATAAATTTGGAAATAATGATACACAAAATAAATGTACCGAAAAAAAGCAAATTCAAAGAAAGAAAACTCAATTTGTTAAACTTTCTATTGACCTGTCTAACAATACAAGCTACTGGTACATTAAACCACATTTAAGTATACTTTTCATTGTCCTACTGTACTTCAAAATCTACCTAAAATACCCTCATAAATTTTAAAATAAAAGACATTTTTTCAATTTTAAATTTGTCAACTCATTGTACAAGGTAGATCCATGCAAAAGGAATCATATATCAAAACTAAAATTACAAAAAAGTTACACAGAAAAATGTGTGGGACAAAAAACTGGCCTCCCCGTTTCGCACGCCCCTGGTTAAAATAACATGAAAATAACATATGAAGATGAGCCTTATTAACATTAGTTCACGTGCAAAACTTCGGTGCTATATCTTAAAGCGTTCCTGAATTATTAAATAAAAACCAATTTTGTAGCCACTTTCCCTTACGATGCATTTTTATACATAAGTTTATATGAACTTCTTGTCATATTTTCTGATGTAGAATTACCTCTTAAAATTTCGGACCCTATTTTAAATACACCGTGTATACTATTCACAGTAAATGGTATATTGCATTTTATCAAATACTTGAAAAAAATAAAAAAAAAGGAATTCAATTTTTTTGTGAAAAAAGAAATATAAAAAAAATAAACGAAACAAAGAAAAAAAAACAAAAAAATCTTATTTTATAATCAAAAATTTATACTCTACTCTTGTCTCATTTTTTTTCTCGAAATCGGGACAGGGCGAGACGAGAAATCTCGATTTTCGTAAAATCCTATCGCCGAAAAAATTTAAAATTAAATAAATACGAGTTGCTTAGTACTTTTTATTGTGAGAATTAATTTGACCTATAAACAGTTACTGTACGATTTGGCTTTTAACTCCCTTAAGCGAAATAAAGGATAATTACCAGAAGAGGATCTAGAGTTATTTTAATTTACGCGTGAAATGACCCAGAATAAACATCGTGAGAACAAAACACTTTGGAAAAATTACAATACGAAAAAAAAAGCAGAAAAATCTAAAAAGACCTATTATCGAATTAAAATGTCTTCAAACGGTCATTAAGCAATTTTAAACAAATGACTACCGAATAGCAGTCAAAGAAAGCTTTTATGTACTCGCGCTAAAAATAGGACCTTGTCGTTTTAAGTAATAAATACCCTCCAACTTTTAGAACAAACTTTGTTCTAATTGATTCGTAAATTTTTATTTGAGACACTTTTTACATTTTAAAGTATAACAGTAGGTATATTTTGGGGTTAAAGAAAAAGTCTATATTTAGAAGTTGAGTTTTGGGCCACATTGTTTCTCTTAATAAAACCCTCGTAATGATAGTCGAAGTAAAGTTAGCTACACGGATCTAAAACAGTGAAATAAACACCACATAAAATTTAACTCGAAAATACTGTAGAATAATTAAAAATTTATACATTTATATATAACGGTTCGCCGTTATTTACTTTTGGTTCGATTTTGAAAAACACTCAGTTTTTTTGAATAATTTGTTAACTTATAATGTTTATATCGTATTAAAACCAAAAATAAAATAATCCATCGGGTGAAAGGTTTTTTAATCGCAAAAAAGGGCCACGTGACATTTATAAATTTTGAATAAATCGGTCATAAAAAGTTACATTCTCTTACTCATTATTTCAAAACAAAAGACAGTTTGATATAACATTTTGAAAAAATTAAAAATTAAAAAACGAAAATAAATTTGAAAAATTAAATATTTTAAATTTTGTATTTTTAGATGAAACTGTCTTTTTGAAGTGTTACGCCCATGTTAATGTTATAGGAAAATAGCATTACATGGGGTGGGTGGGGGTCCAAAATGATCAAAATTTGCGTTACGTAATACTTGCACGTTCCCTTTGGTGATGAAGGTAAATAAACAAGTAAACAAATTGTTATCCAAAGTAGAACTATGTAAAAGTTAATAATGGCGAACCGTGATATATTTATTGTATCCTTCGTAGAACTGAAAAACAGCGCCTTTTGGCAAGAGTCCACATTTTATTAAGGATCACACAAGGCTAAATGATTAAAATAATTAAAATGCAATCATCCATATATTTTGGGATTCAGGAATGTTTTTTCGCTTAATTTTGTCTTTTTTTTTCTTCAAATGTGCCCAGGTAGATCAAAGACTTACCCATCAATTTAATTTAATTTAATTTATTTTTTAAAATTAATAATTTTTTCCTTGAATATAATAAGAGGATGAAATGTGGTTTAATGTACCAGTAGCTTGTATTGTTAGACAGGTCAATAGAAAGTTTAACAAATTGAGTTTTCTTTCTTTGAATTTGCTTTTTTTCGGTACATTTAGTTTGTGTATCATTATTTCCAAATTTATTTTTCAAAATTATTTTCAACCTTTAAACGTAATTCTATCCTTACTTTTGCATATTTTTTTTATCACCTTGCAGCTCGTGTAAAGAGCCAGACACTATTAACATATTATGTATTTATGGTAAAATGAAATTTTTATCAGCGAGTAAAAACTTAATATTTGAAATACCTCCATAAACAAAGAGCTTAAGCCAAGAAAATTAAATACAACTTTTAAATTAACTTATTCTACGCCAGACTTGACCTATCTTAACATCTACCGTAGAATGTTAACTACAAAACCACGGTGATTTCTTAAAACATTAAAATGTTTTAACATCATACAAATATTACATTTAATACATAATTTTAAAATAACGTTTTTTCTTCAAGCGTACTAAAATGTTCATATTTTGTAACTGAATACACTAGTTAGAAGAGATCTATTTTTGTATAGTAAAAAATGAAAAACCACCACTGGCGGCAGCACTCTTTGACTTTGATGATAGTCATACTTCAAACTTGTTTGTTTGTTATGTAAACAGGTGGTTGACTCGATTTTCTGTGCAAAAACCTTGTGTGAAATTTATTAAAAATGATTGAAGAAGAATATATGGTTTAGTTTATACACCTACACCATTGAAATCGCTAAAAGTGTACGATTTAGCCTACGAAAAAAAATTTAAATGAGCTAAGGAAGGTTTAAGTTTATTTCGAAAGGGTTTTATTGGCCCAGTTTAATAAAAAAAACATACTTTATTACTGAATAAATTAAATTCAAATATTAATTTAAAAAAAAATATATAGGATGCTTGAAGAAATTATATTAAAGTCCAAACGAATTTTTTTTTTATTAAATAAAGTTTACATTAAGACAACCAATTTTAAACATTGATATAATAAAAATTTTATTGTCACAATTAAAAACGTACATCGGTGCAAAATCAATGTACTTTTATTGATATGACGTTCATTTTTATTGATATCGCGTTAATTTTTGGATTAATGCCTTTGTGAAAATATGAAAAAAGTTCCGGAAATGAGCTCCCGACCCCCCTAAGGGTTCATGAGAAAATAATCGCTAAGACAAGAAACTAAAAATAATAGTGATCATAATAGTGATCACTATAGTTATAGTTTTTAGTATAGAGACATTTTATCCAGTCCTTTTGGGTAGTTCAACTACTATCGGTAAGAAAGATAACAGAAACTAAACGGTAGTAGTTCAAATACCCCAATGTCGATCGGTAATGTTAATCGATAGTCCAAGAAGTCTGGATAAAATATTCCTATCCCTTTTATTCATTTTATTTCTTTATATACAGTATGTTACATTGTCTGATGTTAAATATTCATTTTATATTCACATGGACAGACAGAATTTATCTCTTTTAAGCATTATGTTGATTTTTACCGAGAAAAAACGACCATAGGTTGAAAACAAGAAAATCGGTGTGATGTAATTTGTCAAAATGACAACGCTTCTGTTCGAAACCAATGGGTATTTATAAAATTGTCAACGTTGGTATTTTATAGGTACACTGAGTTTCAAAAGTTATGGAAAAGATACACTGCTCTTCAGATAATGCTGCCAACAAAAGAATAGAGAAAATAAGCTGTAATAGTTCGAATAAAATAATTTTTTGACAAAAGGAATTTTATTTCGAAAAATTATTTTTTTTAATTATAAAAATAGTTTTTAAATTTTCCCAGAAAGACCGAAATACAGAACTACAGACAGATTTTTTGCGGGTATCATCTTTTTTGCATATAAAACATCAAGAAGTGTAAAAAAAGCAATATTTTTTTTCCTTGGGTAAAGTTATAATGATTTCTAAAAACATTTTCCGTTTTTTATTTATTTATTTATTTTAAAAAAGATGTACCTACATTGCTTGAAAATATCAGTTGGCATGATTTTTTCCACCAGTGTTCCTAAAAAGCGATGATGTTGAAGCTTTTAATATTTACATATTTGTCTCCTCGGCTATAATGTTGTGACAAATAAACCCATTTCTTATTCTGAATATTTTAATTTATTTATTTTGACATATTGCTTACATAACATTATTTTTAAAACATATGACATATGACATCAAAATATAACCCTCTTCGTTTGTTTAACTAAAATCGTCAAAGTAAAAAGCTAATTTAAAAAAAAACTGTATTTGGTTTGGCCGTGAAAAATAACTCGACAACGTTTTGAGCTAAAAAGGTTTGAAATTGTTTTAATATTGATTTTATTTATTTTTTTAATATTTTTATTTCATTTTGCGTACGTACTCTAATTACTACTATGAAATAACGATTTCTTAATACTTATTTTAAATATGTAATTGAGTCTTACAGAAAAGGTACCGAGTCTTTTGGAAAGTAACCAAAATGTTCCATCTTCTTCAGAAGTTCCCACGATCCCCGGCCACTCTTTCTCCTACGTTTGACCGCCTCCTACGTACCCCGAGGGAGACTAGATTGCACGCGTTCACTCTAAACTTGCGCCTACTTTAAATTTCATATACGGGGGCACCTTAAAAATTAAAGAAATAAAAACCGCCCATATTTGATTTGAGTTAAAAGTAACATTTTTACAATCGTACGGTGATATTTGTTTTTTTATAAGCATATAATGTACGTTCTAAACTGTTTATAATTTAAATTTCATATACGTGACGCATTAAAAACATGACTAAAAATAAAGGACACTAAAACGATCCATATTTAATTTTTAGAGTCAAAAGTTATGTTTTTATAAGTCTTGCGCCTATTTTAAATATCATATACCGGGGACCCTTAAAAAGATCCTAGTCAATGAATTTTAATATGCAAATATTGTTTAAAAATGTTAGAATGCAAGATTTTGGTCGAATATATGACAAAGAAACACAAATATGAAAAAATTATATTTAGGCTTGCACAGTTTTTCATGCGTACGTGACATCCTCCGCGATTATTAAATTACAGTAAATCTGGTAAAAATATTAATATAAATATGTATACAGGTCGAGTATAGTATTTAATTTGACTAAAAACTAATGAATAAAAGTCTTAAAATTCTTTGTTCTATGATGCTTTGTTTTCTGAATTTAAAACATCTATAGATATAGCATATTAAAATTTGATAAAGTCCTTTGATACGTTATCAGTGATAACTATCAGATTTTATATTCTATTATGTTCTTGAAGACCTCTTGAAAGGCTCTTATATAAAGCCATTGTAATAAATGACGTGGGTCAAAGTTCAAAATGGATTTAGTGAATATCATAACCGTACCTGTAGGTTTACGTATTGCTACAAAGAAGGATATCGTTTTAAAGGCGAGTTTTGGGCTAAATGAGACAATATATTATATACAGAGCGAAATTATGAAAAAAATATATAAAAAACTATTTACAAAGTTTATTTGAAGAAAAAACATTACAACAAAAAATATTTTACATTTTTTGTTATCGTAAACATGACAACAATGCATCATTTAAAACTCGTCATGCGCTAAGTGACTATTTAGCCTAATGTTGACAATTTAAATTCTTTCAATGTTTTGTATATTTTTGTGTTTTTAATTTAAGAGAAGAATGAGTTGAAACTTTGCCCTTGGCCCACAGGAAAAATACATGTTTTTGCTTGGTATTCAATTGACACATTAATGTGCAAAGTTATTTTTATTTATTTTTTGTTTAAAAACTAAATATGACAAAGTGATTACATAGGCACTTCTTTTTAAGCAAAAACATACTACTACCTACCTACTTACGTATTTGAAATATCTTCTCTAATTTTATTTATCGACCAAAGCTCGAAACAATATCCAGTAAAGATAAACCAATGATTTTTTTGTATTTAACAAATAAAACATTAACTGCTTAATAGCTTTTTACATTTTAAGAGCATTATTTTTAACACAGAACACAGAAAAACAATTTTTAATAGCCTGTTAATAAAACCTATATTTACTTTCATGACACTTGACACATGAAAATTCGTAACGTGCAATGTTGCTAAATCGTGCATCGACATATTTATTTATTTTTATGTATCTATAAGCATGTAGTCTTATCGTTGCAGGCGATTTAGCCCAAAATACGATACCCTCCCTTACATCTGTTAATATAAGGTTAATTTATGTTATTATTATGTACAATCAGGTATTAAAAAAAATAAAGTTATAACCTCAAAATAAATCAAAATATTTGTACTAAATATATCATTATTCTCCATTATACAGGTAGTATACACCTTAAGTTTAACATTGTACCTCATTTGCAATTAATCCTTAAAGAAAAAACACCAGAAAATTACTGAAATTACACACTGTTTAATGAGGATAATGGTCCTTTTTTCTGGCACAAGGCTGGCAACCTTTAAAAAGCACTAAACGAAATGTTTTGGGAAAATAATAGACGACACAGGCAAAAGATCATTGAGTAAATGATAGGGTTTTGCTTTTCGGTAAAAAAGATATCATTAAGTTTGTAGAATCTGTAACAGAATTTAATGTTTGATGAATTAGGTTATGGGACATTCGGCGCCAGGCTTGCAACTGTACAGACAGAAAAACACAAATTAAATTGAGGTTAGAAATGATAATTAAAGTGGTGCAAGTAATTTATTACACTAAAATGTATTACTTTATTAGGTTGGTATGTTTGTTTGGTTTTTATTATACAGAGCGGTCCAAAAGTCACCCCCCCCCCCTCTTAACTTTTGAGCCAGTTGAGATATCGACTTCAAATTTGGAACTTTTAAATAAGACAACTTAAACTATCTTTTAGCATATATTTGATATTTTCAGCTCTTAAAATGTGGGCAGGGGGGCATGGGGGGACATTTTTTTAAATGAAAAGGGGGGTCGTGTAATACATCATTTTAAAGCTTATAAAATTATCTATTTAACTCCATATTTTTAAATAAAAAAAATTTTTTTTGGGTATTAATGTCAAAATTCCTCTAAAAAAAACAAATAATTTTTTAAAAATGCCTAATTTCATCTAAAAAAAATGTTAATTGTACTTTTAAACTAATTTTAGTTGACATAAATAAAAATTTATAAAAAAAAACTTAAAAAATCGAATGTTTTAGCACAAAAAATTGAAAAATCAAAACCTTAAAAAACATTTTTAAAAAAATTAAAAATGTTAGTTTAAATAGAGAATTTTATAAGCTTTAAAATGATGTATCACACGACCCCCTTTCCATTTAAAAAAATGTCCCCCTATGCCCCCCTGCCCACATTTTAAGAGCTGAAAATATCAAATATATGCTAAAAGATAGTTTAAGTTGTCTTATTTAAGAGTTCTAAATTTGAAGTCGATATCTCAACTCGTTCAAAAGTTAAAGGGGGGGGGTGACTTTTGGACCGCACTGTACAATAATACATTAAGGATAATTATATTTCGTCTAAAATGCAATAAAATTTTAGTATCATACATTTTTTTTGTTGTCTTTAACTAATATAGCTATTACTATATCCCTATTGTATCTGATATATTACTAAATCGTTTTATATATTTTGAAATGTAATGGCCTATCAATAAATGTATTATATTTTAAATTTTATGAACGGTTTAATGTTGAAATTATTATAATAATAATTATTAATGCTTCAATATGATTTCAGATAAATTAAAGATATTTAATCAATATTTTATTATACGGTAATAATAAAATTGTATGATTATAATTGTAGAAAATACCTTAAGGTTATAACTCACGATTTTCTTAGTCACCTGTTACACGAATTTAAAAAATGCCTTGCAGGTCCTCTAGTAATAGTATAGTATGTTCGTGACTACCAAATTTGGAACTTTTAAATATCATTAACATATGTATATAACTAAATATAATAATAATAATAATTATAATCGATACTATAATAATAATAATAATAATATTTATTGGTCTAGAAATTACATAATATAATTTTTTTTACAATAAATATGCTATTTTACACTAAAATGCATAAACATTTGAACGTGTAAAAACAAAAATATATATACGTGATGTACATGTGCACATTTAAATAAAAATAAATTTAAAACTAAAATAAAAATAAATTTAAAACTAAAATATTTACATTTTTTTTATTATTTCTTTTTTTTTTTTTTTATTAATAATTATTTTTTTTTTTTGTTTATTTTTTTTTTTATCAAAAAAGGAAAAAGAAGGTAAGGCGCATTTTTATCATTAAAATATGAACTAAATAAGAGAAACACTTCATCTAACACAACAATTAAAAATAAGTAATTAAATTACGTTTCACTAGATATTTTTCAGATCAATTTGGTCATTAACAAACTGTCTAGGTCTCTGCAGTATATAGTATTTACATAACCTTTTAAAAAAATTTATATGTGACGCAGTTTTTATATTTTCCGGCAATAAATTGTACACTTTTGGACCTAGGTAAGTAGCACATCTCTGTCCTATTGTTTTATGGATTTTAGGTAAAGGTAAGTATTTATTTTGTCTGGTGTTTGTTAATTTAAATTGTTTTTTTTCAGAGTGCGTGTATACCAGAAGACTCAAGTAGTAGTGCTGCCTGCAGTCCAGTTTTCTGCCAAGTTGGAACAATTCTTCAGTAGGGTAAGTAAAGTTAACATTGTAAATAATTTTTAAAATTCTTTTTTGTGTGACCTCGAGATCGTCCAGTTGATTTTTATAGACCCCTCCCCAGCCTAGTATGCCATATCTTAGATGAGACTCAACAAGTGCATTGTAAACCATGTTTAGTTGAGGGATACTTACTATAGAACAGGATATAATAGAAATACTAGATCAATACACACAGAGAAAAGATTCTTATATAAAGTATTTGTGAAACTTGTTGCAAGTGTAAAAATACTTGATATAAACATATAACTAATTTTTCAAAATTCAGTCATTTGTTTCAAGGGCAATTAGTAGTAGCAAAAAAATAGTATGAGTAAATTTTTTTATATTTCTTTGCATTACTCTTTTTAAGATAAAACTAACATATGTAATTTTTTGGTTAAGTGGAAGAACGATCTTGATCGAACTTCGCCATTTTGATGTATATTTTTATATCAAATAAAGACGTTTATTATTATTTTTCATTATTTTTAGTATTTTGGATACTTGGATATATATAACTTTAACCTTTCATTCGAGATTTTTTAGGCCAATACAAAAAATGTAATTATTCAAACCAAGAACTTTTACCTGATTTAAGTTTTAAGATCTAAGTAAGATACTTATTTATTTTCAATCAAGAACAACATTTGATTTTAGTACTTAGCATGCGGATTTGCAAACTTTTGAACTATGTACTTCATCTAAATATTACGTACTTGTTTTAAGTAAAAATTTCTCTGTGTGTGTATAGTTCCCACTGTTAAAATATATATTAATTTATTATTTTTTAATTTGTCGTGAAATGCTTTAAGCTCATTTTCTCTAATCACAAAAAAAATTATAAATATACATCCAGAATCTTTGTAAATACTATTTAAAAGTTTATTTAACTTATATTGTAACACCTAGCATAATAATTTAAAATTTCTACTATATTTTTGAACTATAATATTTTAGATAAAACAGTATAATTACAAAACATAAAAAATTAACCGCTAATTTATTTTTGGCACACAGTATACCACCCTCTATAATTACCCTTAAAGTTATACCCTAGTTTTTGCGAAATTATAGCTAGAAAAATACATAAAGTATTAAACTGGAACTTTGTCGGTAGGGTAGCACTTACAGTCTGTTTAAACAAAAGCCTTATAATTAAGTCTGTCCATTTTTTGTCCGACAGTTTTAAACTATGATTCCAGAGCAAATAGCAGATAGTTGACTGCTACAAAGTATGCACAATGACAAGCCTCTTCTAATTTAAGAGGAAGCAAAAAGAAAAACAAAAGAAATAGGACGGCCAGAGCCCTCGGCGCCAATGTTGCGTAGTCCGGCAGTGAAACCCTTAATTAACGAGCGCTAATTCCATGTCGGCCACACTCTCAGACTAAAACAATGTAGGCTAGATTAGTTTTTAATATTTTACACCTGTTATTAGCTAAATGACGTTTCAGGAGATTTATATTAGTTTTTATTGGAATCCTTTATTACTGTTTTTACAGCAAATAGAACAAGATAATAAAATAGGTAGGGTGAACAGGGGTAAATTTAATAAGGGGGCAATTGGGGTGGTTAGACGTAGAATTCGTAAGGACAGAAATTTTTAATTTTAAACAAAATTATAAAAATATTAATTTATTATTCCATCAATCTATTTTACCCGTTAGTGGTACTATGTGCTTGAGACACACAAGTCTTCAACTTGCTACCATTCAAAGTCTCCAGATTAGGAGAGGTATGAGTAGTTGTCTACATCTAGAAATAGATGGCGCACAAGTCTACATCAATCTAATGGCTATATTCCTTTTGCGAGTAAAGTCTAAAAACGTTTTCTTAATCAGCGTGCAGAGTTGACTCTTGGTACTGAAGAGGGCCAGAAGCCCGAAACTGTCAGTCTACCAATATCACTCTGTACGATGATTAGAAAATAGATTGATGGAATAATAAATTAATATTTTTATAATTTTGTTTAAAATTAAAAATTTCTGTCCTTACGCATTCAAAATATGTTACGTTTACCCCTTTTTACCTTATATACAAACAAACTTATAGATATAACTTTTATTTATTTATATTTGTTGTTTTTATTATTACTACTATAACAGAAACAAGCATATGTTTTTACTTAATTAATTAATCTGACTGTATAAATTAACCTGTCTTGATTATCTATACAAATATATGCATATTTACTTTATATCTATAATAATATCATATGTGACGATTTTGTCAAGTTATAATAATAATTTTAACTATACAATATATAATATAATATATATAATTAAATTCAGAAGTATATATAAAAATAGGCTCAATTTAGGGGGCCTGTGGGGCGTAGCCCCCTCACCAAAGGAAAATTAACCCCCAAATAAGATTTATTATGAAAACAGAGCAACATTTATTATTTATTCAGTTATTTGGAAATACAGGTTTATGGAGAGCCCTTAAATGCTTTATTAGCACTCCCCCCCCTCCCCAAACTTTTACGGATTAATTGTTTATAAAGAGCCCATTTTTAACCGACTTCCAAAAAGGTGGAGGTTATTAATTCGACGTGTGACTTTGTTTTTTTTTTATGTTTGTTCCCGCATAACTTTGGAACGGAATTTGATGAAACTTCTTGCAACTTAAAGAGGGCATTCATAAGGTGGTCCCTTTTCAATTTGACGCTCGGATAATGCCGGGTAAGCCGGATAATTAAGATAAATCTAATAATTTTAACGCAATTTTAATTAAAAACGGCTTAATTTGGTTCTACTACCAACCAAATTTTTAGAGAAATATCGGATAACTCGGATAAGCCGGATAAATTGATTTAGGGGTCACTCAAATATTGCGGCACGTTGAAAATCTTTTAAATGCCGCTAAACTTGATTCTTTGGACCTGTAATATTAAAATACCAAGAGAAAATGATAAATTTTGGGATTTTACCATAAGGCGTTATTTGATTATTACTTAACGCTTAAAGATTTTCTTCAGTATTTCGTTTAAAATAAGGTTGTTTTTACTCTTGGGCGCTGAAATAAAAATATTACTTTTATTTTTTAGAAATTTATCTTTAAGATAATGACGTCAAAAAAACCAAACGCATTGTTAATGCGTTGTGACGTCAGCAGCTTGCCGAGATGGAAGGACAATTATAATTTAGCTTAGATGACAAATATACAAGTTCTGTGTCTCTAAAAAGTAAAAAATAAAAACTTTTCGCAAAAAAATGAACCGACTTCTGTGTCTCTAAAAAGTAAAAAATAAAAAATACTTAAGTAGGTGCCAATTTCACAGAAAACAATAATAAAATAATGAAAAAACAATTGTTAGTAATAAATTTAGGGAATGGTGAAATTGGCACCGACTTAAGTATTTTTTATTTTTTACTTTTTAGAGACACAGAAGTCGGTTCATTTTTTTGCGAAAAGTTTTTATCTTTAATCATTTTGACGTAAAATTATATTTATTTTTTTATAAATATTTTAATTTTAAAATATTTACTTAGTTTTTAATGCATTTTTTTTGTTTGTTGCCTACTTGCCAGCTAATTACATGTTATCGAAAAAAATCGTATTAAAAGAACAATGTCTAAAACCCCAATTTTCTAACCTAACAAAAAACAATAAAAAATAGATCATAAAACAATAAAAAAATATTTAAAAATGCCTTGTGGCGCCAGGGTTGCAACTGTGTACACCCAAAAATACTAACCGGCAACCCACAATTAAATTACCGAAAAAAATTGGGCGGTCGCATAGAGTTTTGTAAAGTTTATAAAAATTACTAGTTACAATGAAATGTCCTCCCGCCCCAAGCCAGCCACAAAATCACAGTTAGCTGTGAGCCAGGCTTTTGTTTTTTACCGGCCGACGGCTATCCACCCGCTATCAAAAAAAACATGTTGCCACATTTTTAAAAAATCCGATAATTGGTTCTAAAATAAGAAAGCATGCAATATTTTCTTCCTGGAGTTAAAAGTGAAACTTTCCTCCACAGGCATCGGTAGGGAAAAAAGTAATTTTCCTCCCTAGAAAAGAAAATTAAATTTTTCCCTTTAGAGAAGAAAATTAGATTTTCCCCTCTGGGGATGAAAATTTAATTTTCCTCCCTAGGGGAAAAATTTATTTTCATCCTTAAAGAAGAAAATTAGATTTTCCCCTCTAGGGATGAAAATCTGATTTTTCTCCCTAGGGAAGAAAATTTTATTTTTATCCCTAGGGAAGAAAATTTGATTTTTCTCCCTAGAGAACAAAATTTGGTTTGCCTCCCTTTTATGTTCGTCCCTAGGAAAGAAAAATTGATTTTTCTTCCTAGTAAATTAAATTTGGTTTTCCTCCCTAGGAAAGAAAATTAGATTTTCCCCTCTAGGGAAGAAAACTACATTTTCATCCATAGAGAAGGAAATCTGATATTCGTCCATAGGAAAGAAATACTGATTTTCTTCCCTAGGGAGAAAAAAATAATTTTCCTCTCTAGAAAAGAAAATTAGTTTTTTCACTCTAGAGAAGAAAATTAGATTTTCTATTCTAGGGATGAAAATTTTATTTTCCTCCCTAGGGGAAAAATTGATTTTTATCCTTAAAGAAGAAAATTAGATTTTCCCCTCTAGGGATGAAAATCTGATTTTTCTCCCTAGGGAAGAAAATTTGATTTTCATCCCTAGGGAAGAACATTTGATTTTTCTCCCTAGAGAACAAAATTTGGTTTGCCTCCCTTTTATATTCGTCCCTAGGAAAGAAAAATTGAAATTTCTCCCTAGGAAATAAAATTTGGTTTTCCTCCCTAGGAAAGAAAATTAGATTTTCCCCTCTAGGGAAGAAAACTACATTTTCATCCATAGAGAAGGAAATCTGATATTCGTCCATAGAAAAGAAATACTGATATCTTAAAAATCTCTAAAGTCATACCCATACACAAGGGTGGTGCGCTTACTCCCAACAATTTTCGACCAATCTCTGTTGTCCCTATAATTTCAAAAATCTTTGAAACTGTATTAAAAGAGCAAATCACGGACCATTTTGAAAGTAATAAGCTTTTTTATAATAAGCAATATGGCTTTCGTAAAAATATGTCTACTAATACAGCGATAATAAATCTTATAAATAAAGTAATAGACGGAATGGAAAATGGGGAGTTTGTTGGTGTCACCTTGTGTGACCTTCAAAAAGCCTTTGATTGTGTATCTCATCCAGTGCTTATAGAAAAACTTAAAAACTTTAATTTCAGTCAAATTAGTTGTCAGCTCATCGAATCGTATCTTTCAGATAGAAAGCAATATGTTTTTAATGATAAAACAAAATGGCGTTTTGTAAAAAATGGGGTACCTCAAGGCTCAGTCCTTGGGCCTATACTTTTCTTAATTTATATTAATGACCTTTATATGGCGTTAGATGAGACTGACACAACACTCTTTGCTGATGATACTACTTTCTTAAACAAACACAAAAATATAAATTCAGTACAAGTTAAGTTAAGAGATACACTTTCGAAGGCTCAAACCTGGTTTAGTTCGAACTTACTTTCTCTCAATTGTAATAAAACAATAAAAATGCTTTTCACCCACAGACCTATAGGTGATTTTCAAAATCCTGAGAAAGTTAAATTCTTAGGCTTATATCTTGACCCTAAATTAAATTGGAACGACCATATAGAATGTTTAGCTAAAAAGCTTTCTAAAAATATTTTTTTAATTAGACAGCTTTCAGGAACGGTAAGCCAAAATGTTTTGATTACAGCTTACCATGCTTTATTTTCATCCCAAATGGCGTATGGTCTCCTAAACTGGGGTCATGCATCAAATATGCCTAGAATATTTGGCCTCCAAAGAAAGGTTTTGCGCGTTATAACTAGATTGGGCTATTGTGAAGAAGTTAAAGGTAAATTCATAGAACTAAACATTCTTACCCTACCTTCATTATACATATTACAATGCTTAACATATGTCCACGAAAACCTACATCTGTATAGCGTTCAAAGCAACTTCCATGGCTATAGTACTAGTCGAAATAATGGTCTGAGATCAAATTTTTTGAGATTATCCTCGAGTAGAAACGGCACAAACTATCACGGTATCAAACTTTATAATCACCTGCCTGATGGTATCAAATCCTTACCAGAAAAGGTTTTTAAAAGGACAATAAAAAGCTTTCTTATAAAGAAGGCTTTCTACGAAATCAAGGAATTCTTGGATAGTGTGATCACACTGTGATATTTATTTATTTATTTGTTTATTTATTTATTTTTCAAACTGTGTTTTAATCTTAATCCTATTTAACCTTCTTAATTTGTTTTATATGTAATATTAATTTAGTATTAGTAATTTTCTATTTTGACTTGTGTAAGCTTATTGCATCACCAATAAACTGATTTGATTTGATTTGATTTGATTTGATTTTCTTCCCTAGGGAGAAAAAAATAATTTTCCTCTCTAGAAAAGAAAATTACATTTTTCCCTCTAGAGAAGAAAATTAGATTTTCTCCCTAGGGATGAAAATTTTATTTTACTCCCTAGGGGAAATATTTATTTTCGTCCTTAAAGAAGAAAATTAGATTTTCCCCCCTAGGGATGAAAATCTGATTTTTCTCCCTAGGGAAGAAAATTTTATTTTCCTCCCTAGAAAAAAAAATAGACTTTTTGTCCTCCTAGGAAAGAAAATTTGGAAAATAAATTTGATTTTCCTCCCTGCAAAAAAGATTTAATTTTACTCTGTTCATTGTTTTAAATATCTTTTTTATTTCCTTTAGAGTCAAAGAAATTGCCCACACGTTCGATTTTTTTATTAGATCGTGCAGAAAATAGAAAAATTATAAAAACTCCGTGTAAAGTACGGGATCATGACTCATACAATTCTATGATGTTTGTTAGTTAATTTTGTGAAAAAAATAATACTTAATGCGTTATTATTATCCCATTCTTATACTTATAGCTCTTCAGAAATCAACTTGATTATGAACAAACACCTATAATTTACCAAAATGAAAACATTTTTTTACAAAAAAGTAGCTCGTTAGGCACAAATCTTCTTCAAAGACATAATTTTACGGTACTAAAATACCGATTTAATTCAAAAAATTATAGAGCTGTTTGTCAAACCTATTATAAAAAGATTTGTGGATAAAATTACCACAAATTTAAATAACCTTAACACCTGAGTAAAAGATTTTTTTTATCTTGATAAAAAATCTACTTTTTTGGGTCTGCGTCATTCAAAAATTACGGAAAAAGTCTTTTATAACATATGTTTAAAATTTAGATAAAGAAACTTGAACATAGGGTAGTCCTGGCCCAAGGGCCTTATGAATAAAATATTTTTAATTTTGGTAATCGGAAAATAATGTTAGGTTAGGAATCAGGCTTCTGCTGCACTTAATTTGAATTTTTATTAGAATTATAGCCATGTGGGAAATGTGATCACATTCACATAAATTTTAAATGTAAATTTAGATGTCAGAAAACTCTGGAACACCTGGGTTGCCTTATTCCTTGTGAAAAAGCAAAGAACTTCTACCTCAAGAAGTAATTTCAGACCAATGTTTATGAAGGTGTCATCTTTTTGTTTGTTTATTTACTAACAGAAACGCGATACAGCTTTGTGGTGTAAAATGTAGATGTCGCTAGTCGACTTTCAGGCTACCTAGTAACGATGTTGCGTAGTTTCCACCTCATCATGAATTCAAATCATTATACTTAAATTAAAAATGTAAAAAACTTTATTGTGTATACTATAATTATGTTTAATAATATAGTATATTTAAATCTATTTAAATTAAACTACTAGTTCATATAAAACTCATACAGAACTAATGTTTCTTAAAATTTACAATAAAATATCCAAAGTATATGTTTCCAATCGGCAACACTGTACCCCTGTCAGTCATTTTACGACATTAGACTGTGAGTTTACACATTCTTTCTCCCTCTTTACGCGTACTAAGTGTAAACAATAGTCACTCCCCACCAGCCCCTCACCGTAGTTGGTTCACGCTTCAAACAAAGCATACTGTAGATTTCATCATGTACCTTCTTGAGGTAAAAGTTCTTTGTGAAAAAGGTTGATATTTCGCTGGGTTAAAATTATATGGTTCTATGTTCTATAGAAACCCCATATTTTTTGTTTTTGTTTTTATTTGTTTTTATTTTTAACCTCGTACTATTCTACTTAATTAAGCATCCCTTAAGTCCAGGACTTGTGTGGGCTAGTAGTAGAGGGAACCACCGGCTTTAATTGACTTTCGAACCAATATATCTAGGGAGTACACCTTCGCCAAATTTCAATTATTAATTAACTGAAAAAGGCAATCGGCGCCAGTCAGGTTTGAACTCACGATCATTAGCTCAGTGTCAATGCTATATCGATGCCTTAGACCGCTGAGCTAATCTCCCAATATAACATAGAACCTTATAATTTTAACCCAGCGATTTGCAATATTATACATAGAATATTTTAAATTTTAGTGGAATTTTAAAAACTGCAAGTCTTTAATTTAAATTTTAATGAAATTTTATAAAAGTTTTAGTGGGTTCCCCTCATAGAACTTGATTTTTCCTGAAAATTTCAAGTCGATCGGATTATTCGTTTTTGAGTTATCGAGTCTACAAAAATCGTGACATCTAACGGACAGACGGACACTTAAAAAAAAAAGTTGCTTATTTTTTCACGACACAAATTTATATCCAAGAATTTTTTGCCTAGGACATGTGCAGTAGTTTTTATACATATACGGTTACGATAATGTAATTGGAAATAATTTTATTATACAAGATAAAAATGCTATGGTATGTCATGTACTATATTAGCATGGCTATGTGTGGTCTAGCAATAAAACCACTAATGCTCAAGTAAAAACAATACAAATGTCTCAATAAATTAAACAACAAAAAAGATTAAACAACAAACAACAACAACAAAATCGATCGTTTAACTTGGGTTTGCATACAACTATAATCAAAAAAGAAAAAAAATAAAAAATATATGCCTGTTAGGGCGGGTCAAAAATAAATCTAGGTGAGACATTCTAGAATAAAATAATTTTTTTGTTTTATTTTTTTTTGTGTGTGAAGCACCTAGAAATATATAAAGCAGAAAAAGTAAAAGGAGAAGAAGAAGAAGAAGAAGAAGAAGAAGAAGAACGACATTTTTAAAGAGAAATGTCAATGGAAAAAGCGTTTTAAGCTTAAAGAACGACGTGAAACATTAAAATATAATTTTCTCAATGGACTTCCGCCTATTTAGATTAGATGAAGAGAGAAGTTCTACAGAAAGAAATAAAAGTATAATTGTTTTTGTTTTAAAATAAAATTATGCATATTTTAAGTAAAAATAACATTTTAGATTATATTTTAAATTACATGAAGATAAGATATTTCTTTTTTTTTAAGTAAAAAACTATTTATTATTTATTTTTATAACACAGCTATGTGTACAGTAGGTCTAAAGTTTCCTAGGGAACCCACTCCTTAATTTGACAGTCATTGAAAATACCCCGTTGTGTGTGAAGATTTTGTACTTTTGTACTTTTGTGTTCAATAAGCTGTTTTATGTATTCTTTAATAATTTTGCATATCATTCACATTTTTTGTTGCACTGTGATAAAATTTAAATATAATATTTTTAGGGAATTTTCTTTTTGGGTTGGTATTGAAGACCTAAATTTATGTTGCCTAACGTATTGGACTGCTGTCCATTCTTTAAAATTAAAAAAAAGTTTTAAGTACAAAGTATTTTTCTTTTTACCAAGGTAAAAACCACATTTAAATCACAAAAAATTGACTTATCTATTTCTGGACCACCCTAGTTTAAAAAACAAACCCTTTCACAAGAGAGGTTATATAAAATAAAGCTTGTCCAAACCATACAATTAAACGTTTAGTTTGGTTTAAAAAAATCGTCCAACACAATCTGATGGGAAAATCTTTTTGTAATCGGTCAGTCTTTCGCGATCCACCCACATAAAACGGTGAAATTATCGGTTAAGGGGGCGCCCGAAGGGGGCCGCCTCTCAGTGACCCTCGGAGGAACGCCTCTGGAGACATATAACTATAGGCTTCGGCTTGCCGACGATCAAAACACACTCTGGAGGTATTGTTTTCTCTGAAGACGTTTTTTGCCGTACCCAGCTGAAGATATGTTATATTGGGCGGTGCATGAATTAGATGACAATTTAATAACAATTCAATACTACTACGCCGCAGCACGTTCAGAATTTCAATAGTATTTTGTATGACATGTTTGGAAAGTGGAATTTCGGCAACATAAGATATGAATGTTACAAACCTGGGAGTTTCTTTTTTCATTTTCTTCAAAGGGGTGAACCGTGTACAAATTCTAAAAGCGTCACTTTTTGTTCATGTCTTGCGGACGAAAAGTTGGACTTTGTGGCCCTAGGCCCAAAAAGTTTTTTCGGTCTGCTAACTAATAGTTATTTATATACCAAGGGACTAAGCTGGCTGTTTTAGTCCCGCTGTATTAGTGTTTCCTGAGCAAGCGTAGCGAGCGAGGGAAACAGAAATGCAAGGGATTAAAACAGCCAAGTTTAGTATATACACTATTTTTTGCAGGACCAAAAATAATTTAGGTAGGTAGATAAAATTAAAATTAAAAACCACGCGTCTGAAATCGGTTGTTTTATTTTCGTAATTTAATCAAGATGCCTGTAAATTGAGAAAAGTCAGTTTCATGGCTATCGCGATTTCAATTGTTTTTTAATATGGTTGACACAAACGTCAAAAAAATGGACGAAGGTGATAAATTTTAAGTTATCTATAAATTGTTATAACAATGTTATTTTTAAAGCTTTTCTTTGTTAAAATCAAATAAGTTGGTTTGAATCGCTAATTTATTACAAATCACCACCAAACCTAATTTTTGAACCAGCAAGGCACATAGTAAGTATAATATTTTAATATTATCAAGAATGCCGTGATTTTTATTCCCTAGGGAGAAAAACGGCAAGTTTAGTCCCGAAAATGAAAGCGTAAAATTAGGTTTTAGTCTTGGTCGTGCAAAAAAACTTTTTTTAAGCTTTTTTAAAATAAGATTCAAAGATAAAAAAAGTTGGCGTATGCGCAACATCACTACAGAGTGAGAGGTTTTTGCGTAGGCCGAAAATTATATTAGATTGAGCTGGCCAACTATCCTATGGAAAATGCCATTATTGGAATTGGAACCCTGTAATGGGAAATTTCGCACTTTTTAAAGTCGAAAAATTAACAAAAAAGCAAATTTAAAATCATATTGAGAACGTGTGGAATTCTTACGGCAGATTTTCCGTCACATTAAAAAACTATAAAAAAGGACGTAACCGACATAACGACAAAGTGATTATCGCCGACCGATTTGCTTAATAACTTGTGACAAAAGTGCTTTTTTAGTACCGTGGCTTAATTTTGGAGGATTTATTTTAACGCTTTGAAGACGGTGTTTTTGTATTTTACAGATTTTTTTTTTTTTATTTTATATATATAAAATGTATCTTTAGAAAAATAGGATGTAGAAAATGTTCCTTTTTATCATAGTGTTTTAAAGAGTACTTTGCAAGAATGTTTGTCTTACTATCAATAATAAGGCATTTATTGCCAAAAATAATTGTTTCTCTTTGTCACCTTTGCCCCAACCCATATTTGACGTAATCATTTTAATAACCTGTACACAGGAACAAATATCAAGAAAAAAAGGATGCCTTGAACCAAGAACACGTGTCTTTTGATATGTTCAAAGATCCACGCTCTTCAATCAGGGAGATTGACTTTAGTTCAAAGAAAATATGGCTTTGAAAAGGGTTACTTGAATCAACGCGTCTTTCGATGTGTGTAAACTATTCAAAACACAAAAATTTAGTGTTTCTGCGGACAAACCGACCCAAGGACAGACAGCCAGAATGTTTCCTTAAATCGGTTATGATATATAACCTGTTATTAAGCACTACAGATAACACAAAATATTTGGGCTTAGTCGTGGATGAAAATTTGCACTGGGACTTGCACACAGAACATTTAGGTAAAAAATTAAATTCAACACAGTATTCCTTACAAGTTTTTAAGTCCTATTCAAATATTAAAAACTGTTTACTACTCAAACTTTCAGTCTGTTTTGAGGTATGGTATAATTTTAGGTCTTGTAGAGGCCACTTTAAGAACAATAACATATTGACATTGACAGGCTTATACTTGTATGAGCTTCTCGTGTTTATTTTGAAAAATAAATCGCTATTTCAGCCTCTGAGGTCCAACAGGCGTCTTGAATATAATTTTCCAGGACATAGGCTTGCGCAATTTGAAAAAGTCTCCTTTTATGCTGCAATAAGTGTCTTCAATAAATTACCAGAAGATATAAAAACGAACTTTAACATGTACAAAAGACGTATTTTAACATTTTTAATAAATTTAGAACCTTATAAAATATCTGCATATTTTAACTAAATTTGTAATTGAATTTTTATACATTTTAAGTGATTTTAGTTTTGTACTTTTGAGACAAGTTTCATGTTCATGATTGTCTATACATTGTTTTTGTGTACTCATTCGTAATTATTGAAATAAACGAATTATTTATTTATTATTATTTATTTAGGGGAAAGAAAAAAATCACTGACCACAGTTATACCGAAAAGACTTAAACGACGTATTTAATAAAACTCGTAGACAAATTCATTATCTGTCTAATCTATTTATTGAGCCTAATAACAGGTGTAAAATATTAAAAAAGTAATCTAGCCTACATTGTTTTAGTCTGAGAGTGTGGCCGACATGGAATTAGCGCTCGTTAATTAAGGGTTTCACTGCCGGACTACGCAACATTGGCGCCGAGGGCTCTGGCCGTCCTATTTCTTTTGTTTTTCTTTTTGCTTCCTCTTAAACTAGAGTAGGCTTGTCATTGTACATACTTTGTAGCAGTCAGCTATTTGCCATTTGCTTTTAGACAGACTTAAACTTGGTTTTTGTTTAAAAAGGTTATAAGTACTGTCCCACCGACAAAGCTAGAAGTTTATTTTGCAGTTTACTAGTTTATGGGTTTTTCTATCTATAATTTCGCAAAAAATAGGGTATAACTTTAAGGGTAATTATAGAGGGTAGTATACGGTGTGCCAAAAATAAATTTGCAAACAATGTTTAAAAATATAATTAAGTTTAGTAATTATATAGTTTTACTAAAAAAATTATAGTATAAAAAATAGCAGAAAATTAAATTTATAATACTGGGTGTTTTTATCATTTTTTTCTGTTTCTTTAAAAGTTAAAAAAGCTTTTCTTTTTTAACCTAGGTTAGATATGAATTCATATCTAACCTGTTTTTTGACTTTGGGTTATACCTCATAGATAGCGAAACTATCGCCTTGTCTGTAAACAGATGTGGTTTGCGAATAAAATAATTTAACTTTTTGTTTATTTTTACGGAAAACAAGAAATAATATTTATTTATATATTATATGGTTCATACCGAGACTAATAATAGAAAATAACAACGAGCCACTTATTTAAATTATCATTTAGTTGAAATTTACAGTTACGTTAGAAATCTGCAAAATTTCTGTAGAAGATTATCTAAAAATGGCGAATTTTACGAGGTAATGTGTTATTTCTTTATGCTTGTGAATAAAATTATGTTCTAACCACATAAGAAAATTACATTTCCAACTCTCGAGACGCTAGTTTGGCCTAGGCTGCGTCTCGGTCAAATAACATCTCTTGAGTCGGAAATGTTTCATTTTCTTACTAGGTCAGAAATATACTATATCTAGAATATGTATTATTATATTTCTGAGGTTAAAAAAATAAATTTGAAGGAAGTCATTACAAATTAAAAGTTTGTATTAAATATATAATGCTCTTTTTATGGTTTCTATAATACACTAGTTTATAATAAAATGAAAAAAATTATATTTTCATTCATAAGAATGATTTTGGTAGACTGCAGTTTCTGGCTGCTGGTCCTCACCAATACCAAAAATCATCTCAGTACATTGATTGCAAAAATGTACTGGACTTTATTTATTTATTGAAAAACAGAGTTATTAGATAGTTGTATACTTGTGCGCCATCTATTTCTATAAGTATACCTTTCCTTATCTAGACTTCGAATATCATATCCACAAGGCATGTAACAGGTGACTACATAAGACTTATATCATAAGCATAAAAAATAACGCGAGTTATAACCTTAAGGATGTTTTACAATTATATAATTATTAAGTTTAATCGTAAAATAAAATATTGATTACCTAAATATATTTACATTAATAATAATTTCAACATTAAAACGTACATAAAATTTAAAATGCAATCACATTTATAGATAAATCATAACAATTCAAAACATAAAACTATTTAGTAATATATCACATACAATATGAATATAGTAATAGCAATATTAGTTAAAGACAAAAAAATGTATGATACTAAAATTTTATTGCATTTTATGGGATATATCATTATCCTTAATGTAAATTTGCACAATTAAAACCAAACCAAAATAATGAAATAATACATTTAATTGTAATAAATTACTTGGACCACCTTAATTATCATTTCTAACCTCAATTTAATTGGTGCTTTTCTGTCTGTACAGTTGCAAGCCTGGCGCCGAATGTCCCATAACCTAATTCATCAAACATTAAATTCTGTTACAGATTCTACAAACTTAATGATATCTTTTTTACCGAAAAGCAAAACCCTATCATTTACTGAATGATCTTTTGCCTGTGTCGTCTATTATTTTCCCAAAACATTTCGTTTAGTGCTTTTTAAAGGTTGCCAGCCTTGTGCCCGAAAAAAGGACCATTATCCTCATTAAACAGTGTGTAATTTCAGTAATTTTCTGGTGTTTTTCTTTAAGGATTAATTGCAAAGAAGGTACAATGTATGTACCTGTATAATGGAGAATAATGATATATTTAGTACAAATATTTTTAAAATATGTAATATTTTGATTTTTTTGGAGTTTAGTTAGTGATTTTAGGATGTATTACATCAATAAACCTTATTATAAAACAGAGTTTAGTATCATAATGGCTCCATTATGACACGCAAATATAAAAATATGCTATAATTTGATTCGAATGCTCGCGCCTTCGCCAAAATTGTAAAATTTACAATTTTAATAATACATTTTCCTTTTTATAAATAAATTTATTCATACACTGAAATGATCTGGTTGGGGCAACCAGATCAATAGTTAAAAAATTGCATTTTTCTTGTTTTTTCACTAAAATACGCGTGGATTTTTTTTTTAAATTTTGACTAATGTCGACATTAGCGAACTAAAGGACGTAATTTTTAACTAGACTGTTTTCGGTTTTTGTGTTTCAGACCAATGGGGGCGGAGCTATCGCTGGCACCGTTTGTCATGTTATTTTTAAGGTGCCAACTTCAGCGCGTGCTGCACATTTATTTATGACGGCAAAAAAATAAAAAAATATATTTTTTTTTGAACTTTAACAGTCAACTAATACTTTGTAAAAAGTGTACATACAAGTGTACAGATTTTCTGAAAAAAAATCCAAAAATCGTCAATTCTTTGCATCAAAAATCAGAACAATATAAGTTTTGTTTTTGGTAGCAACACACAAGTTGTGTTGTATTTAAATATTTAACTACTGATCGTTTTTTCAGTGTTATTTATATAAAAATTTTATTAAAAACCTTTTACATTGAGCCATCTATGTTTTTGTTCGGTGGACAGTTTACACACTGAAGAAAGAGAAGACACTTCAGTTCAAAACCCATGCCCCCTTTATCTTTAGATATGGTGATGTTATGAATTTTTGGTTAATGCGCATCAAGGGGGGCCTTGACAAAATCTGAAATTGCACACCTGCTGAATAGCAATAGTATATTGTTTTACTAAGAGGAAAAGTGAAGCTTTTTTTTTACTAGTCTGTAGAATTTACGGACGACGCGAAACGGAGTCCGGAAACTACAGACGAGTAAAAAAAAAGCACCTTTCCTCTGAGTGAAACATACTATTTTTTCTTCAAGCATCCTACATATATTTTTTAAATATTAATTTTTGAATTTAATTTATTCAGTAATAAAGTATGTTTTTTTATTAAAATAGGCCAACAAAACCCTTTCGAAATAAACTTAAACCTTCCTTGGCTCATATAAAATTTTTTTCGTAGGCTAAATCGTACACTTTTCGCGATTTCGATGGTAACTTGTCTAATATAGCATTTGCAATTTCGGATTTGTAGGTGTATAAACCATATATTCTTCTTCCATCATTTTTAATCAATTTCACACAAGGTTTTTGCACAGAATCTCGAGTCAACCACCTGTTTACATAATAAACAAACAAGTTTGAAGTATGGCTGACATCAAAGTCAAAGAGTGCTGCCGCCAGTGGTGGTTTTGCTAACTGTTTTTTACGGCGTACAATAATGAACTCTTATTTTACTGTAAAAAAATAGATCACTTATAACTAGTGAGTTCAGTTATAAAATATAAACATTTCAGTACGCTTAAAGAAACAATATTTTTTTCCATTAAGAAATTTTTAACTTAAAAAAACACTGATTAAAAATAATGACGACTTATTATAAAAATTAGGGCTGTATTTCCAACCCTATAATTCTAACTATAGAACATTTAAAAATATAAATTATCTAAGTTATTAGAACAATTATAAAAAAAAGCAAAACAATCCTTTTCCACGGATCTTTTGATTCATTCGAATTATTTTTAATAGCATATATGCCCCACATCAGAAATATAATTATACACCTTGACTTGTTGCAGATATACCCTATTTTATAATAGATAGTTTTGATTTTTTATAATTTTTTAATCGTTCTCATTCATGGTTTAAAAAAAATATTAATGGGGACTAGAATATTTTATAAAACACAAATTTTGTGTCCCCTTCATGTGAAAAATACAAAAGTAAGTTCTTTTTTGCTTTTTTAAGCAAAAAGAATTTTAAAGTAAAAAATTCTCTGAATGTAATCCTTAAAATAAATTATATTTTTATTCGATTGATTCTAAAAGAGACACTTTTTGTTCATGTTTTACAGGCAAAAAGTTGAACTTTGTGGCCCTAGGGCCAAAAAGTTTTTTTCGCCCGCTAACTAAAACTTGTTATTTTTAAGCTTTTTAAAAGAAGATGCTTTACCTTTACTGTAATATTAATAAAGAAATATGACCTTTTGGTCACTTTTGATCTTGAACTAACCGTTCTTTTTGACCAGATACAGTTATTATAATCATTTTATACAAAATAAAAAAAATTCCATAACATAACCTCAAAAAATATGTTAACTGATTAAATTGTACTAATCCACTAAAACACAAAATTTCAATTGTAAAATCACTTTCAATGTTTATAATATTCATAGAACGGTTTTACAAGTATTATTTTCACAACAGACAAATTTTAACAGAAATTAATCACCAAGCTATAGCTTTTTTAATTTGAAAATAAAACCGCACGCAAAAGAAACGATTCAATTGTTTTTGTAGCGATTTGATTGGACAGCGATTTGTCATGGATAACTAGATAAGTAATAAGACAGTAAAAAGAAATATTTTTTGCACTTTAAAATTAAGTATATTTTAATAATTTATTATAATTAGTAACAGTCGAATAAAAAATATTGTATAATAAACGGGCAAAAAGTCAAATTTCGATTTCGTAGGTTTATTACCCTCGGGCCGGCCTTATCGGCCGGCCCTCGGCTTCTAAAAACCTACTCAATCGAAAAATTTAACTTTTCGCCCTTGTATTATAAATAACTATTTTGCACGACCAAGACTAAAACCTAATTTTACGATTTCATTTTCGGGACTAAACTTGCCGTTTTTCTCCCTAGGGAATAAAAATCACGGCAACCTTGATAATATTAAAATATTATACTTACTATGTTCTGCTGGTTCAAAAATTAGGTTTGGTGGTGTTTTGTAATAAATTAGCGATTCAAACCAATTTATTTGATTTTAACAAAGAAAACCTTTAAAAATAACATTGTTATAACAATTTATACATAACTTAAAATATATCATCTTGGTCCATTTTTTTGACGTTTGTGTCAACCATATTAAAAACAATTGAAATCGCGATAGCCATGAAACTGACTTTTCGCAATTTACAGGCATCTTGATTAAATTACGAAAATAAAACAACTGATTTTAGACGCGTGGTTTTTAATTTTAATTTTATCTACCTACCTAAATTATGTTTGGTCCTGCAAAAAATAGTGTATATACCTCAGGACTAAACTTGGCTGTTTTAGTCTCTTGTATTTCTGTTTCCCTCGCCCGCTACGCTGGCTCAGGAAACACTAATGCAGCGGGACTAAAACAGCCAGTTTAGTCCCTTGGTATATAAATAACTATTATTTGCAAAAGCATTGCTTAATATTTTTCCAGATTATTTTTAGGAAAAGGTATTTTGCTTGAAGCATATTTTTTTCTTAAAAACTACCGGTAACTTTTTTTACCTGTAAAATTATTAAAAAATAAACGATTTCACGTGTTCGAAATTTGTGATATATGATTGACAGATTGACAGCTCCCGAAAACTATTATTAATATTATTATTATTTATGTATTAACCTGTCATAATTTATAGGGACCAACGGTTGTGAGGTACCCTCAAGAAAATTATTTTTAATTTCTTTTAATTTTTTTAATTCCTTTTAATTTTCCTGTAATTACATTTAATCACGGTTTCTGATTTTTTTTTCGGGTTGGTATGCTTGGTATGGTGAAAAGTGGTATTAATGATTTTATTTCTTCTGTAGAAACAATCTTGGAATTACTGAAGAATTTTTATAAAGGGTAGTCATGATTTAAGAAAAATGATTTATTACATCAAGTATAATTTGTAAGATTAAGTACATATCGATACCACAAAATTAAACTGTTGTATAAACTAAGTAAATTTAACCATTTGGGTCAAAGCTTGCCTGGGAATGCTACGAAACCCTCAAACAACTGGCAGAAACCAACAAGGTTTCCTTGATGTGGGTGCCAGGACTAGAGGGTGTTGAGGGCAATGAGGCTGCGGACACTCTCGCGAGATAGGGAGCATGCGCTGCATTTATTGGCCCTGAACCTTTCTGTGGCTTTAACAAAAGCCATCAGGTAGAGGCAATTAAGAGATGGGAAACCAAAATCAAAACTCGATATTGGAAAGACCAAAACTTAAGACAGGCCAAAATATTCATAAAATATGAACCTAAACGAACAAGAAAATTACTCGATCTCAACAAGGTGGACCTAAAGACCTATACAGGGCTGTTAACCGGACACTGCCCGTTAAGATATCATCTTAAAAAAATCGGAAAGTCTGAAATCGACACTTGCCGTCTATGCTCAGAAGCACCAGAAACGGCCGAACACATTATGTGCTTCTGCGAAGCCATTGCTCGCAAAAGGCTACAATATCTAGAACAGGCATACCCAAGACCTGCAGATATATCCAAAGTAGCCCCCAAAAAACTCTTAGGCTTCTTTGGAAGCCTAAAGTTTGATGTGGACTAAATTGCAAAGGGGATTCACAATAGATCTCATTGGTCGCAGTGATTTGAAAGGCAGTACCATGCCTCACAACCCCACTTATATTGTATTGTATTGTAAGTAAATTTAACAGGTGGCCACGTGCCTACTGTTATAACTCAAGTACTTAATGCGTTATTGTTGACCTATTTTCGAGATCCAACAGTTTTGAAGTAAGGTATCGATATTAGTAGACTACACTGTAAAAAATATTTAGTTGTAAATGGATAGGGAATCGGAAGTTATTATCCTATACAAATGTATAAAGAACTTTCACTTTCGGGTTTAGACCGTGTTAATGGATTTTCACTTTCTATACAAATGTACTTTACTTTTTATTTAAAATACTATATTTCTTAAGTGACGCACTTTAATGTTTAAGAACGGACATAAAATGTTGCGTGCTTTTAACAAAAATTAAATTTTAATTGTATAGGATAATAACTCCCGATTTCCTGTCCTTTGTAACTGAATATTCAGTTAACTTTTTACAGTGTATCAATAACTGCTGATAACAAAACAATGCTTCCCCTATAGCTTATTTTGACAAATTAAAAAAGTAACAAAAAAAAAATGTCAAAAAAAATCTTAAAAAATAAATAAAAAAAACAATGAAATAATATTAAAAAATATTACTAAAAAATAAAGAATCTATTAAGAAATTAAAAGATTAGTTTTTTATTTTTTTAGAGTGTGGAGTCAATTTTATATGTATAAAAAAGTTGCCGACCAAAAAAAGTCATCACCTCCCAAAACAGAGCCCAAAAAGTACGAATTTGGCACCCCTCGTTGCCTTGGCATACAAATAAGCATTAAAACACACCAAATATAGGGGAAATATTAATACAGCAAAATAATTCTTATGTTGGCAGTAATGTTTTTAGTGTATGGCGATTTCTCCCGTTAGATTAGACAGGGACAAAAGTTCTACCCAAAAAGGATAGAAGACATACATACACTCCCACTTCCACCCAACCAAACAAATTATTTTTATTAAAGAAATTACTGGCGCCATCTAAATTTTAGTAGAATTATCTTATTCTGCAGATTCACATTAGCACTTTCCGGCCAACCAGATAAATACTGTATTTGTTGTATGAAAAACAAATACAGTATTTATTTGGTTGGCTGGAAAGTGTAGCACAAATGAGATAGAGATAGGGTAGACGTCTTTTGTTTCATAATTCTAGTTGTAGAGAGCTCCATTGTCCCTGAATAATCAGCAGATTACCGTAGTAGTAATCAGCGTTATTAAATTATATGATATGTACAGTTTTAATTGATATACTTGAAGAACTAATCCCCGTATGGATAATTTAGGTATGTACGTTAAACATGCTAATGCATGGTTATTTAGATTTAGCTTAAACTAAATCCACCATGTGTCGATTCTTGAAGTAAATATGTTAAGCTTATCTAAATTTTTATGATAAAAACTATCCTTTGTATACACGGAAAAAAAAATATAGCTAGGAGCGCTATAACACACATACCAAGCAAATTATAATCGCTTATTATATAAATACAAGGCTTTCTCTTACAATTATGGCAGTCAGTGTAAAAATTTATATGAAATACTTTAATTGTTTAGTGAATAATAAAATATAACAAATAGTAAGGCATTTATAGCTTAAATAGATTTAATTATTGTCCGTGCTAATAATTTTTATAATATAATAAATTTTCTGTAAATTTATAATAGTGCCTGTAATAAATATAATCGTGTCTGTAATATATATAATCGTTTCCAATTTATTTTTAACATTATTAGTTATTGTGTCCCTTATAATCTATAGCTTAAATCACTATAATTTGCCACTGTTACCAAATATCTTATAATGTATAGCGCAGAGCCCACTAATTTCTTTCCGTGTAGGGTCGTTCTTTTTTTAATATTTCTCAGATAATCTTTGAGAATATATAATAATAAATTTCAAATGTCAAACAATCTTTTTTACTCAAATTGAAGCCAAAGTAAAAAAAAACTCACGTTCAACCTTGCCTCGAGCACATTTCAAGAGCGTTCGGGTAGGACAATCTTTTTACTCTTTTTACTCTATTGCTAACTTCATGGCAACTGTCTTTGTCATTGTTGTTGATGAAAATTGACACGAAGTTAGCAGGAGTCAAAAGAGTTAAAAGATCGTCCTACCCGAACGCTCTTTTAGTTTTCCTCAGTTGTAAAATGTAAAAATGTAAAAATTATAACCTTAAATATATGTTTTCTTTGTCAAACAGAAATGGTTTAATCATTTAATAAATAAAATAAATCTGGCATAACTCTAAGAACATTGGTAAACGAATTAAATTTATAGGTTATGTTGCTGTTTGACAGTTCGTTACTGAGAGTTAGAAAATATGTTCTTTTTGTCCTCATTTACATTACACATTAGTTCAAACTAACTAGAACTAACTAGAACAACCCTACACCATAGGGTATACACTTAAATCCTCCTAACATAGCTATCTTTAAAGGGCTGTAACTATAATTTTAAGGATCATAGATTTTAATGAAGAAACCTTTTAAAAAATTAATTTAATATTTATTCCCTGTTTTGGAACTAGCTGATTAAAACTAGCTTGTCATTAATTACTGACAAAATTAATAATATTTCAAAAAGCACTAAAGATTAAATTAAATTGAATCAAAACTAGATTATTTTTTATAAAAATTTTAAATTCTTTTCTACCTATTGGCCTACTCATTAAAAAAAAAGTTTTCAAGTCGCGGTTATAGAATAGAAATGGAAAAAATTGCGAAAGGCGACTCTTATAGGCTTATAGGGTTTAAGAGTTTTAGGATTGTACTGTAGAACTGGTACTAAGAAAAAAACGCAATCAGTGGTTGTATATATCAAAGTTCTTAAAAATTCAATATTTCTTATGCATTTTGTTGCATTTGATAAATATTTGTAGGTTAATCTTAATTTTGGAAGCCACCAGTCTCAAAACAATAAATCACAAAAACCCAAAAAAATAAAAAAGTAAAACAGGTAACTACGATTAAACAATTTGTGAAACACCGAAAACAATTCTCAGCCACAAATCTTCAAAGAAAAAAAATTGACAGCTACAAATCAAAGTGTGCCTATACAATTCGAAAAAAAAAACAAACGATAATCGGCCCGAATTATCAAATTATCCTTGAGAACAATTACGTATCGATTAAAAAATTAAATGTAATTTGTTGAAATCAAAACACGCGATTCCTAATCTGTCAAGCTGTAGTGATTGATAGTGATTTTCAAACTCAGGTAGATATTTGAGATCTGTAATATATGATTTTTATGTAGTAGTCTGCAAAGTTAGATGCCGAAATAGTCCATAACTTTCCTCTATAAAAACTGGGAAAGACATCAGTTAAATTCTTTTGAGTATACAACTTATGATTAAAATTTAAAGTCTTTAGCTCAAAGCGTTCTCGGGTTATCGTGGTCACAAACTATTTCGACAGCCAAACCAAACGACAATTAAAGAAATCAAATTTAATCATATTTCAATTCGGATTTTTGAATTAAATCTCATTTTAAATTCATTTTAAACTCAATATACGAGTTTTCTGCCTTGTATCCTCCGATATTCAAATGAAAACAAGTTGATGCAAAGTCCTTAAGATGGCGTAATGTACTGGGAGACAATATTGATTTAAAATTATCCGAAGGATCACGCTTACCCATCTACATAGAATAAAAATCCTGGAACATCCATACTGCGAATGCGGGTCAGAAGGAAATATAGAACATATCTTTTAACCTACTATTATTATTATTAAAATGTGTCAATATTGTTAATGTTTTGTAATTTGCTTATTGTTAGATTAATAAATCAACTGTGTCATAATTTTAAGTAATCTTAAATTTAATGTTACAATATCGGTGTGTCGAAAATAACATCAAATAAAATAATAAAAACATATAAATTTTATTGTTTATTGTGTTTTTTACTATATTATTGTTCATAGAATATTTAGAACGTACGTCTATTTAAGCTATTGTTAAAATTTAAACATTACACAGCCCCACAAAAAAAGGTCGAGATCCGTGAGACAGACCATGATATTCCCATGTATTTTTCGACGCTGAATCTGAATCCGGGGTCAGAAAAGACCCTGGACGTCTGGAATTCACCCCCGGGCCCAAAAACTACCCTTAAAAAGGGTATCATGGTATTCTTATGTATTTTTCGACGCTGAATCCAATTTGAGGTAAAAAAAATCTACACCCCTAGAGTTCATCCCCGGCCCAAAAACTATGCCTGAAAAGGGGTTGGAAAATTGAGTTTCGGATGCCAGATGCGCGACCATTTTTAAGGGTAGTTTTTGGGCCCGGGGGTGAATTCCAGACGTCTAGGGTCTTTTCTGACCCCGGATTCAGATTCAGCGTCGAAAAATACATATGAATATCATATTCTGTCTCACGGATCTAGACCTTTTTTTTGTGGGGCTGTGTTATTTATAATAATCTTATACAGGATTTTTTTTATTGGAAACATACAATTAGCCATAGCGTAAGAGTCGACTTTTTTACATAAAATCACATTAAATATATGCATAAAATCCATAAAAATATTAAATTAATCGATGTTTTACAAAATAACTGTCATGTAGTTCCAAAGTTAAATACATTCAGTTATACTTGTAACTTTACTGCTATAGTCCTTAACCCCATATTGCACATAATTTTATTTTTCATAAAAAAATTAAACTTTCTATTATTTCAAAAACTTTGATACATTTTTTCCAAACCTATCCTATCACAAAAGAACAAAATCGAATACAAAACTAAAAAATACTTATATCTACAATTTTTAAATTTGTTTAGAACTAAAAAACACGTTTTTAAACAAAAACCAACACAATGACAAAAATTTCACAAAAATGCGTAACATTACTGCCGTTCTAAACACAGAAGTGGTAACTTGTATTTTGGCCATTTTGAGATATTAACAGTTTTTAATTTTCAATGTTCTCATGTTTAAACAATTGTATATTTTTTATACTTATATATATATATATATTTTTTATTTCCAATAAAGGTTCGAACACAACGAAATTCCATCGTCGAAACGTCACAGCAAAATTAGATAACAATTTTAGTCAGATCCAAAGCCCTATCCCCAAAAATCAAAAAGTTAAATTATACAAATCGGGCAAAAACTTTCAATTTAAATTTGTTAGCTTTTGGAACTTTAATTTCATATTGTAGTGCATAACAGCACTTTTCGTTTTTACGACATTTTTGTTTTACACTTCCTTATTGTTATTTTTAATTGAAAAACATGTAAAAATTCGCATTTAATATTATCCTTAAAAATTTTACTTTGTAATTTTTTGCTTTCTCCATGCCTTACACAACTTTTTTATGTACACATAAAATTCTATAATTAAAATTTCAAAAACGAAAAAAATAGAACCTTGCGTTTAAGTTATATCTCTTGTAGTGGTGTTTATATGGGCAGAGAGGGCATGGGAGCCAAACCCCCTCGACCCAAAACTTGCATGCCTTTTAGGGGAGATAACCCCCTTTTGGAAGGAGGTATTGTCCCCCTAAAATATGCAATATGACCACCGCTCAGTGGCGGATTTAAAGAAGAGAGGGTAAAGAGGGGTAATTCCCCCCATTGCCATAATTCTAAGGGCAGAAGTAGTACGAAATGCAACAATTTATCATTAGTCTGTATGATTTTTGGAAAAAAATTGCCTGCGTCGCTTTTCTTGCTTTGTGTCATTGAGAAAAATATGTCATGGTATATTTTGCTTTCCCATTTTGAAAATTTTAAAAATTTCGCAAAGCCTTGTATTCGTGCAAAAATTTTCAATTTTTTTCTGCGAATTTTTGCGTTTTGTGGCGCTTTATGTCAATATAAATCAATTTCAAGCAAAAAAAATTGTCGGTCGGTCGATCGGTCTGTCCGGGAAATCTTGTGGGCACGATATCTTAAGAACTTTTTAAGCTAGAGACTTGAAATCTGGCATACAAGTATTTTACCAAAAGTTCTCGCTCGGAATTGTTTTTGGTAAATATTGGGGGTGGGGCAAGGGGGCAAATGGGGTAAATACAATATTTTTTCACAAAAAAATGAAAATTGCTATATAGGGGTTTTTGAGGTTGCTGAAATTAAATATAATAATACAAAACTCCACCCGCACTGGGGTGAGGTGATAAATATTTTAAAATATTTTCAATATTTTCGTCAAAATTGTATATAGGGGTTTTTGGGGACGACGAAACTGAATTTGATAACAACATTTTTCCAATTGCACCCCCTAAGGGGTGGGGGGTAGTTTTCGTGAAAATTGGTATATAGGGGTTTTGAGTTTACTGAAAGTAAATCTGATAATAAAAAAAATTAACTCCACCACCTGAGGGGCGCGCCCGGGCGGGGGGTAGTTTTCGTGAAAATTTGTATATACGGGTTTTTAAGGTAGCTAAAAGTGAATCTGATAATAAAACAATTCTCTACCGCCTGGAGGGTGGGGGTAGTTTTAGTGAAAATTTGTATATTGGGGTTTTTGAGGTTGCTGAAAGTGAATCTGATAATAAAAAATTCAACGCGCGGAGGTGAAAAATGGGAAAGATATTTTACTGGGCAGTGTATTTTTCTTAAAAATGTTCAATTTTTGGTAAATGCGTCCAAAAAAATCATCGGCTCTAGATTCGCCCCTGTCATCACTGGATTAAGGATACATTCAAATTTGAGGGGACCAAAAATCTAGGCTAAATTTATTTTTTAAGACGCGTGTCGAAAATCATAGTTTATTTTTACAATAAAATGACCTATAATTATATATTTTAGGGCATAGTATAAGCACAATAAAACTATATTTTGAACCTTGTGCACGAAAAATTTTCAAGAATTAATAATTTTTATTGCTGTTGCCAAAGATGCCGATTTTTACTACAAAATTAGGTCACAATTAAATTTTTATTATCCTATAATATAAATATTTAGTAATAATTTATATTACAGGTAATATTTACCCATTGTAGGTTTGAAGGTAAACGTTTTTCATTTCTTTTAAGGTGCTGTCGATAAATGACGTCACTTTAATTTTGGACAAGTTTGACGCCCTACCCCCACCTCACAAATCCCCCATTTTCAAGATCTAAAGATAAATTAAAAATAAAACTTTTTTTCATGATGTTTTAACATAAAAATTTTTCCTATTTCCCCTTTTTATTAATTTTTTTAGTGAATAAAATTTCCTTGCCGAGGGGGTTGGTGCTTAAATGACAAACGATACTTAAAATATAGGAGAAAAGGTAAAAAAGTAAACAGTAAAAATCTCAAATTAAAAAAAAAAACTTTTTGGGCAGTTTTAGGCTAAAAAAACATTTTGACTTTTTTTGCAATGTTATTTTCTTGCAAAATTAAAGTTTTGAAAAATCTTGAAAACAAATATACAAATATCGTAGTTGCTTTTCGCCCGTGAAACGAGCAACATGTACTTTTGGCAAGAATTAGGAAATCCGTTAATCGCGTTTAATTTTTAGCATCAAGTGTTTTAGCATAGTTATTTATTTATTTGCTATCTTAGATATGCCATGGATTCGATTTTATATATTTTACAGTGATTGTATGGATGATGTGCAGTAAAATGACGAACATGTGATTATATTGGAGTAAGAAGGGAATTTTATGTTTTTGAATCATTTATAATACTGATAAATTTTGATTTGGAAGCAACTAACACGAAAAGAAGCTTTTATACGTATAGAATTTTATATATACTAGCGCATGCGCAAATTAAATTATTAAATTAAAAATTAGAAAAAACAACATTTTCTATAATCAAAACGGGAGTGGGCATGGTGCCAAGCCAGACAAGAACCACTTTTGGTGAATTGACAAACTAAGAGGGATCTGGCTAATTATCTCACTGAGAAAAGACAAAAAAATGAAGAAGAAGAAGAAATATACAAATATTAATATTTATACATACGAATCAGCTGAGCTCCATATAGGATGTTTTTTATAGCGCACACATTTCTTACCATAATGGGCACCAATAAACTTAATACTACTCAAGATTTAAAAAATTTATAGATATGACCGGGACATTTACAAGAATTTTGCCCAGAAAAAAAAAACACTAGGTATAGTAAATGTTCATATAATCAATGCTGTAGGTATATACCTTTAAACTGTCCACCCACTTGTTTAATGGGACAATTTTTAAAACCTTTTGGAGGCAGTTATGCAAAAAGATACAAATCCAGAGAAACCCAATGGAGCTCTCTACAACTAGAATTATGAAACAAAAGACGTCTACCCTATCTCTATCTCATTTGTGCTACACTTTCCAGCCAACCAAATAAATACTGTATTTGTTTTTCATACAACAAATACAGTATTTATTTGGTTGGCCGGAAAGTGTAGCAATGAGCGGCACGAACGAACATAGCTAATGTGAATCTGTGGAATAAGATAATTACTAAAATTTAGATGGCGCCAGTAATTTCTTTAATTAAAATAATATAGTTACACTTTTCGCCCGGCCAAGTAAATATTGTATTTGTTCAACAAAGAACAAATACAGAATTTGTTTGGTTGGGTGGAACTGGGAGTGTATGTATGTCTTCTATCCTTTTTGGGTAGAACTTTTGTCCCTGTGTAATCCAACGGGAGAAATCTCAATTTTCTCAGTCCGCCCAGTTATTTCGAAGTTTTTGCATTTTTTCACATTTAATCGAACTTGGGCCCCTACTTTTTATACCGGTCTTAGCCCCCCATTGGGATAAATCGCTTAATATTACCGTACGAAACAATATTGTTTTCAAAAAAATTGTTTTAGTCCATTTTTATAGGGAACGTTTTTTTGCTCCGACATAAATTATTTTTTTTTAATTGCAATCTATTAATATTGATGAAAAAATGTATTTTTCTTTCTTGTCTAATCTTGGTTCCTTTATGTACAACACCGTTCATTCGGCGATTTTAAGACCTAAATGACAGTATACGCCATCTATGTATAATTGGCCACACTAGCGTATGTAAAATAGGCATATCTGCATAACTCGAAATTAGATTTTCTGTAACTTTTAAACCATGGAATTTTTTGAAACATTTTTTACACTTTATAAAAACAGATATTTTTTTTAAAATATAGACAGAAAATTCTATTCTGATTTCAAAAATATATTACAATGTTACTTTTTAACGGCCAATATCATGAAATATGCATTTTTTAGACTGTGTTCCGCAAGGATCTGTACCTGGGCCACTTAAAACTTCGTTAATTATAAATGATTTTACCGTCTAATGGTAATTATAACTAGTTATAATTGCTTTATTTGATAAAATATTTGATTTTTATGATTTTAGGTTCGTTTTAAAAAGAATCATTTACTAATTTTTTAGAAATAAATTATTTATTTTAACTTATAATCTATAAAATATACATATATACAAAAAATAAAAATATATTACAACAAAAAATCTTTAGTTTCAAATAGGTAACTAAAAATAATCGATTCATCAGTCTTTAAAAACATAAATCTTTGATCATTTAAAATAATCAGAGGTAGTTTAATATAATACAAAACATTCTTTGGCAACAATAAAGACAACAGTATGTACTGTACATATAATATACAAAAAACAAAACCTAAAAATCTATCTTTTCATGATATCCTCTATCGAAAACCCTAGTTTAGGTTTAGGTTGAGTGGTATTAACCAATTCTATAGGTTTTTTCGTTAGGTCCAGACATAGTGTACTACCCTGTACCTCATCGACGGTAGTAGGAATCAAAGTTTCGTCCTGGGAAGCATTTTCTTGCGTATGTTTCGAAACATGCAGCCTCAAATCATCAGGGCTTGCGAAAAATTGCGCACACATGGTACATTCCAAGGGTTTTTCTGTATGGGTCAACAGATGGGTCTTCAGGTTCGATCTTTGGTTGAAAGAACGGTGACATATGGGACATTTATGGGGAGATTCTTCCATATGAAGGATTTTGTGGACAGCCAAGGTTCGGGACTGGCAGAATCCTTTTCCGCATTCTGTGCATTTGAAGGGCTTTTCTTTACTGTGAATGTATCTGTAACAAAGAAAGAATTTATTAGTAAACATATAATTTTTTTCCAGTGTATAGAAATATATTTTTTTTATTTAAAATTTGGAAAGAAAATATTGCCCTGATTTCAAAAATATATAACAATAATGCGTTTATAATTATAGTTTTTTTGTAAAATGAATTTTTAGGTTTAATGCTTGGCATACACAGGGCTCGGTATTGGTACCGATTAAATTTGTTCTGACAATACATGACTTTTAAAATTTAAATATTTAATTTAATTCAGACTGTATTTAAAATAATGTTTACGTACTACTAATAGTGCAAAAAAATAATATTTACCTATGGTCTCTTAAATGATCCTGTCTCCTGAAAGCTTTTCCACAAATATCGCAGGAATAAGGACGTTCATCTGTATGAGTCCTTTCGTGGATCAAAAGGTTGTAACTTTTCGTAAACTGTCTATTACAATACTTGCAAATAAACTGCTTTTTAGGCCTGGTAGTCCCTGTAACCTTCTGGGTCGCAACAGCACCACGAGTTTGACCCCTCATATCCTGGAACTGGTTCCTTTGGGCATGGTACAAAGCCGCATTTCTTAACCATTGGTTCATCAGAACAGCGTTATATCCATAAGGCATGTTACCATGCATGGTAGGATAATGTGGCACAGTTTGGTATTGTTGTTCCATGATTTCAGGTCTGAAGGAGTAGTTTTCAGTGAATCTCACTGGAGGTGGAGGGGAATATGTGGGAGTATGAGGAGGGGTCAGAAGGGGGGAGGTGGAATCTGCTTCTTGTTTCATTTGTTGTGGAAAGTTTTGATGAAAAACTAAAACAAAAAACTTACGTTAGTTATCGATATATCTATGACCAATTTCAGGTTTAGAGATAGTATGTATGCAAAAGTAGTTATATCCAATAGGCAAAAAAAATCACAAAAACACACCTTGTTTGCTGATGTGTAGCGTACTATCCAAATAATCACTGGTGTTCATTTTCACTGTTTTTTTTTATCACTAAAACTGGTAACTTTGATGTAACTATATATATATAGCTGTATATATAACTATATATCTATAGATGTTCTCTTGGCTGACGTTGCAACTATAATGCTACCTTATGGGGGCCCGTGGTAGCTTAAAAGTAGCAGTGCTGAACGAAGCCACGCCCTCGGTGGATCCTGATTGGTTCAAATTTTACGCTTGCGTTCAGTTTATAGTAAAGGGTCCTGGAGATTATCCTTAGGGGTAAAAGAGGGATTCATAGCATTATTAAGGTTGCTAGGGAATTAAAATTTGATGATTATAATTAAACGTTTCGAAATTTTGATTTATATTTTGGTAATTTGGTTTCGAAGGATAATTTAGTTAGATATTTTAGAGATGATAAATTTTACAATTAAACTAAACATTTTTTATTTTGTTATGAAATTTTAAATATTTTTATGCTAAATGCACCAACAAATCATTATTTTGGATTTTAATTTAAGAAAATGTTCAAGTGTACGCAAAATATATGTACAGGGTGATCCAAAAATTTGGATTCCTTTTTGTAAGGATTAGAAAGAACATGTTCTTTATAAGTATATCTATTCAAAAAAAATCAAAAATGGGTATATTTTAAGCACAGGTTAATATGTTTTAAGCTTTAATCATACATATATTGACTAATTTAGTCGTAGGATGTATGGTAATTTAGTTTTGAAAAATAATGAAATATAACTTCATTATAACTGATCTGGACGAGGCATTATCCAAATGAGGGATATTAAATTAAACTAAACATTTTTTATTTTGTTATGAATTTTTAAATATTTTTATGCTAAATGCACCAACAAATCATTATTTTGGATTTTAATTTAAGAAAATGTTCAATTGTACGCAAAATATATGTAGAGGGTGATCCAAAAATTTGGATTCCTTTTTGTAAGGATTAGAAAGAACATGTTCTTTATAAGTATATCTATTCTAAAAAATCAAAAATGGGTATATTTTAAGCACAGTTTAATATGTTTTAAGCTTTAATCATACATATATTGACTAATTTAGTCGTAGGATGTATGGTAATTTAGTTTTGAAAAATAATGAAATATAACTTCATTATAACTGTAAATCGTGGCATTTTATTTTAAGCAGCCCAATTTATGATCTGGTCGAGGCATTATCCAAATGAGGGATATTAAAGAGTGTGACTTAAGTATTTGTTATTCTTGTATCGATTTTTTTGTTATTTGGGAAATAGCCTTTTAGACTGAAATTCGATAAATGCAAAAATACGAGACTGTCGACTCGTCCACTGATAAGGCTTATTTTTAGAACTGAAAACTTGATTTATAGGAAAAAAATTGCTTGATAATGTTACACAGAATAACAATATTTAAGTTAGATATGTTGGTAGTACTGAGAAGTATTTGCTACTGTAAATAAACAATTTAAAATCAATAAATAATCGGTTAACGATCAAAAGTATTATAATATGTATACTTTAGTCAGGAGGGCGCGTTTTATTAAAAATTGTAAAAGAGCCATAACTTCTGAACGCCTTTATGTAGAAGTTATTTTTTTTTGTCGACAGTTAGTTTAGGTATTAAGATTATATCTTAGGGATCTGGCTAATTATCTCACTGAGAAAAGGCCATAAAGAAGGAAGAAGAAGAAGATTATATCTTTGCAAATTTGAAGTATTAAACACTTTTCGTAAAGAAGTTATCGCGATTTTTCTGGTTTGAAAGTGAATTTCAATTTAGAAACTCGTAAAATTATATAAATTTAAACTACCTATATCTCGCTTAAAATTGGGCCAATTTTATAAGAATAAGTACTACTCGAATTGCAGTTCTTCTGCATCTTTCCAGTATATTTAAATTATTTGACAATTGCAAATTTTGTCTTAAAATAGTGATTTATAATACAAGGACGAAAAATAAAGTTTTTAGGTGATTGCGGAGATTGCCAGCCGAGCTCGGAGAGCGTTTACATCCTTGTATTTTGCATTCGAAAGTAATAAATTATTACTATCAAATAAATTTGTATTTTTGTCAAAAAATATGACGTCTGAGTTTAAATGCCATCAATCAACCAATAGTAGACTATTTTACTTTTCGAAAAATTAAAGTTTTTGTTTTATTATACAAAAAATGCCGTTTTTAGATCCAATCAAATAAATAATCACTTGTACCTTATCTCTTAAATTTTGAAAAAGCAAGCCAAAACAAGGTCCTTTGTACCCGTAAGTACCAATACAAAAAAGTGACTTTCTCAAATACTCCAGATATATCTATACGGTTATTGACTACCATATAACTGATAAGGATAATGCCGGCTTTGATGTCGAATGTGTCATAAGATATTTGTGTATTTTCCACATACTCAGAGATAGATATACTTAGGTTTTTTTATTTAAAATAAACCGTATCTTGGAAACGTACGTTATCAACCGGCTTTTTTATGTTTTGATTACTTTCTGAGTAATACTAAAGGTATAATTTAGTCTAAACTAGTATATTTAGATTAAGCAAATCAATTTCACTTGAGTTAAGGTGTCATGTATAAATGAAGTCACGTCAAATTTGACTACTTGAAAATGCCTATATTTGCACGGAAAAAAAAATTATAGCTAGGAGCGCTATAACACACATACCAAGCAAATTATAATCGCTTATTATATAAATACAAGGCTTTCTCTTACAATTATGGCAGTCAGTGTAAAAATTTATATGAAATACTTTAATTGTTTAGTGAATAATAAAATATAACAAATAGTATGGCATTTATAGCTTAAATAGATTTAATTATTGTCCGTGCTAATAATTTTTATAATATAATAAAATTTCTGTAAATTTATAATAGTGCCTGTAATAAATATAATCGTGTCTGTAATATATATAATCGTTTCCAATTTATTTTTAACATTATTAGTTATTGTGTCCCTTATAATCTATAGCTTAAATCACTATAATTTGCCACTGTTACCAAATATCTTATAATGTATAGCGCAGAGCCCACTAATTTCTTTCCGTGTGGGTGACATAATTTGTTTACACCCGGAGCGGATTCAGGATTTTGCTTTGGGGGAGCAATTTATGTTCGATTTTTCCTATCTTCCAGAAAATTCATTCCTGTTAAGGGTGAGCCCAAAACCCTTAAAAAATGCCCATTTTTATTTGTAGTTAAATTAAAAATAATAATGTTTTAGGATAGTTTACTGATGAACAAAAATCTAAAAGTACCTATGATTTTCTCGAAAAAGAAAACTACATATTTTCGCGAGAAACAGTGGAACGGTATTGCTTTCCCATTTTGAAAATTTTTAAAAGTTCGGAAAGCCTTGTATTCGTGTAAAAATTTTCAATTTTTTGCGTATTTATGCGTTTTATGACGTTTTATGTCGATATAATCAATTTCAAGCAAAAAAAAATGTCGGTCGATTGATCGGTCGGTCGATTGATCGGTCGTTCTGTCCGGGAAATTTTGTGGGCAGGATAACTTAAGAACGCTTTAAGCTAGGGACTTAAAATCTGGCATTCAGTATGTTACCAAATGTTATCTCTCGGGATTGTTTGGGGTGGGGCTAGGGGGCAAATGGGTAAAATACAATTTTTGTTCACAAAAATTTGAAAATTTAGATATAGGGAACGTTCAAGTATTACGTAACGCAAATTTTGATCATTTTGGAAATGTTTTCAATATTTTCGACAAAATTGGTGTAAAGCGTTTTTTGGGGACGACGAAACAGAATCCGATAAAAACAATTTAACTTCACCCCCTGAGGATCGGGGGGTGGTTTTCGTGAATATTAGTACATATGTATATTGGGGTTTTTGAGGTTTGCTGAAAGTGAATCTGATAATAAAAAAATTCTTACCTTACCCCCTGAGAGGCGGGGGTAGTTTTTGTGAAAGTTGGTATATTGGGGGTTTTGAGGTTGTTGAAAGTGAATCTTAAAATATTTTTTTCTAATTCCATCCCCTGAGTGGCGGGGGGTAGTTTTTGTGAAAGTTGGTATATTGGGGGTTTTGAGGTTGCTGAAAGTGAATCTGATATTAAAAAATCCATTTCACGCGCGGAGGTGAAAAATGGGAAAGCGTTTTTACTGGGCAGTGTATCATTTTTACTTTATTAAATATTTTATACGGAAAGCAAAACAGGAGAAAGTAAATTTTTAATCGCCTGTAGGTCCACGTAGTACATTTTAGGGCCCCCTTATACAACTTATATTATTTTATTACCATTGATCTGCATAATTTTGTCAAAATATTTTAATAGTAGTCGAAATAGAAGTAAATTAGGGCCAATAAAATTTTGAAAATAGCCGGTACCTTTTGCTACTTTTGTCGGCTAAAACTCCCTTTTAAGTAAGATATTATATGTCGTGTGCCTTGGACATTTTATTAGTACATGTTTTCACTACCTGGTACGATTCTGTAAGTACAGAAAGTACTTTCTCTGCATTAAACATATTTTTTATTCTGAATAAAAGTTGGTTTTTAACTTAAATTCTGACTTTAAGTCCGAACTTATTAAATTTCGAATTTTAATTAGGACAAATTAAAAAAAAACTTTAAGTCTAAATTTAGACTTAGTCGGGATTTAAGTAAAATTAAGTTCCAGAAAATTGTTGTAAATTTTTTACATTTTATTAATACGAGCTGCTGTGTATTACACTGAACAACAGTGTTTACCACTTTAGTCCCCTTATAGGGCCCTGTTTCACTCCGATTTTTCCCAATTTTACAATATCAGCCAAGAACTTTAACTAAGAATTATATATTCCAAATTTGAAGTTTTTAAATAAAAAAAAACATATTCTTAACTCAAAAATAAAATTCTTCAAATAAGAATAACGTTTTCTTGCGCATATTGCTCAAACCAAGCAATATTTTTTTCCGTGTAGAAGAAAAGATAGAAAATACTGTATGTTTTTATTGACATGGTACCATTTATTTTCTGTTACTTCTCATAAAAATATGAAAATATTTATATCATATTTTTATATAGCGTTTTAAAGAAATAAAAAAGGGTAAAATATATTTCAAAGTATTTGGTATCTACAAAAGGGAATTCCAGTTGCATAAAAACAGTAAAGGGTAGAAAAATGTTACTTTTTTATTTTTTAAATTACTCAATAATAAAGTTTACAATATTACAACACAAAAAATATTTAAGCTGTAAAAAAGGGTAAAAATATTTTTAAAAATTATGATTTTTTAACCCTTAAAGGGGTTATAAAAATCGTTAGGTTCCTTTGAAAATACCGCATACAGTACAGTACCATTGCGAGAGTACCGTATACGTATTTATTGTGCAACAGTATTTTTTGAGTACGGTAAAAACTGTGTTATAGTTACAGTTAGGTAACCCGTATATTTTTTAGAGGCAATATAATAGTATATTAAAGTAAGTAACACGTTTTTAGCGCACTAGTACGCTAAAAACGTATGTTATGAAACGAGTGCTTTATACACTTTTTTCTATTTTGCTCTAAAATTTAAAAAAAAACTTACATTTAAATTGATAAACCATAGAAAAAATGTTATCTCTCCAAAATATAAATTTATTGTCTATTAAACAAACATTACAGCGACAATTGTTTCGACTTTTTTAACATAAAGTCATTTGTACAACAAAAGGTTCCATAGGGATAGGTTAGTTAATGAACAAATAGATTTTTTGAACATTTATGTTTACAATAATGTTTTAAACGTTAGACCGGAGATTGTTGCCTGTCCCCTTACAGAGCATTAATCTTTGGAGTAAATATTTTTGTTTAAAAACTTTTCCAAAAATTTTGTTCCCTTTTTGGTTTGTTTTTGAGTTTTTGATGTGAATTTGCTGCCACCTCTTCAATTTTATTCCAATTACCAAGTTAAATATAAATTAATCTTTTTCCTTTTTTTTATATTTATCTACCTTTTTTGCAGTTTAAAGATAATTCCTTTAGTCTGTTTGAAGTATAGTTTGGATTATTTTATGATAGATGTCCCAGATTTTTATTCAATTTAAAATTTTAGATTTCATTAATTTATTTTATTTTAACTTATTGTAGTTTTCTTTTTGTTTAAATTTATAAAAATAATAGAGTTAAGGTCAGTATGACATTTCTAATAATGTGTACTCAAGTTATTTTGTTTATAAATTTAAAAAGTAAGTTTTTCTAAAAGGAATTGTACCATTTTCAACCTAATTTTTCATTATTTGTAGCTTGAAAATGACTTTATGTTAAAAAAGTCGAAACAATTGTCGCTGTAATGTTTGTTTAATAGACAATAAATTTATATTTTGGAGAGATAACATTTTTTCTATGGTTTATTTAAATCAACTCCAATATGAGTAAGGATCAAGAATTTCTTAATTTAAATTGATGACTGATTTAGGGATTTTTGTTTTGGATTGGCATTACAGTTTACACCATGTTTAAAATTCTAAGAACAAATCATATTTTGATATATTTTACAGTCATCTCTTCTCTTTTTTACTGTAAATAACCAAGCCACAATTTTAACATGGTAAAAATAACCTAAACACAAAATTTTGTAGAAAATTCAACTTTAAAGCGACATTAACATTTGCACGGAAAACGTCAAGCGATAGGCCAGGTCTGTTGCCAACCCAAAAGAACAAAAAGTACAGACCTCTTTTGGGCCTATAAGAACACGCAAAATGCGTGTGATTATGAGCTTATAAGAGTCGCAAAATAGAAAAAAAATTAAAAATGTTTTAGCCGGAACATTTTTTGTGCATCTGGTATTTAAAATTGTGTTACCTAGTTTTGAACTTATTTTGTATAATCCTTGCAGAAATAAAAAGACACTAAAAGAGGATTAAATGCAGAGTCCCAGAAGAGTCAATTTCTCAGAAATAATCATGGAACACGGTACATCAAAAGATAGTTTGCTAATAAAAAACTATAAGGCTACCAACAAAACACTTTTACCCATATCTCGTTTTTGCAAAAAAATTAATTTTATTTTTTTAGGGGATACTGAGGGGGAAATATGATATATTTATCAAGCCATTTGTTAAAATAGAGATTAGTATAGTATTACTAATTTTAGTATTACCAATATTGGTACTACTACACTGATAAAACAGTTTATTTGTGTCAACAAAATATTTGGTTGGATATGGCCAATTGAGTTATTTGGTTTTGGCAAATAAATTTTATTTCTGTCAAATAAGCTATTTTGTTCCCATTAATAAATCATTTTTAAATTAAGATATTTCTTTACATGAACTAAATATTTATTTGACTCAAATAAAATTTGTTACTCACAACCAAATAATTTAATTGGCCTTATCCAAATAAATCCTTTTATCCAATACATACAGATAATGAGACAATTACCAGCTTTATTTTAAATAGATAAACTCAATAATAACCCCCGCGTGGCTTTTACTTTATTGAGGGGATAATTATTTATTTTACGAACTCAACTGTCACTTGTCAAATTATTTTCTTGTAAATTTCATTAAAATTTTTAATAAAAATATGAATTTCTAAGCTATTTATTGGATAAAACCTTGTATGGCACTCATGGGTAAACCGATATTGCCCTCTCGAAAATTAACCTCTTGGATGATGCCTCGCAGGTTAATTTTCTCATGGGCAAAATCTTACTTTACCCTCTAGTACCATAAATAACTAGTAATCAGTGTAATAATAAAGCCTGATGCAAAAATAGTACATTACGCAACGAGTACGCGAACCTAGTTTTCAGTGCACGAGAGTGCCTATTTCTTCACAAGAAGGAGCCGAGTAAAAAAATGTACTCGAAGTGCACTGAAATAGGTATGCGTCGAGGTCCGTGTGCTATTTTTCCTTCGACCTAACACCCAAACATCCAAAAAACGCAAAAATTGTTTAAATTTTTTTTTTTTATTTTGACGTTTTGTGTTTGACGTTCACTTGTTTTCTGACAGGAGATACGTAAACTCAGCTGACTTTCACTTTCCCACCGCTATCATGGTAACGGGCAGAAAATAAGCATTAACTACGAACTAGAAAAACCTTTTTTTTTATTTATTTTTTAAACAGATGGATTCTGTGTAATTTTGGTGTACCTAAAAGGTACAATAACAACATAGAAATAGTGGTTCAGTTAGTGAAATATGGTTTAGAGTTATAGATAAGATAGTTATATTTATTATGTAATAATATATTTTTAAAATTTTCAAATTTTGGACTTTTGGAACCCGGTATATGAATAGCAAAAGTCCAGTCTGTACTCATTAGGTGTCAATTTATGGGGAAATTCGATGGGAAATTGGTAATAAAACAGGATGTAATTACGGATTATCCTCAAGGATATCCTCAAATATGTGAATCTAACGACATACATAGGATTTAAAAAGAATACAAATAAATTTAAGCTTAGTCTCGGATTAATCACATTGTTTAGGTTTATTAAACGGAGTCATTTCCTGTTTAAAATCATATGCATTATCAAAAAAACCATGATTACTTTTATTTTCATATTTACAAAATTTGAAAAAAAAAAATACAAAAAAAAATAATAGTTTTCTAGTAAAATCTGAGTCCGGCTAAAAAATGTTGAACGTCTCGACAAAAAAAAACTCAAAAAACTCGTTTTCGATAAGATTTTTAAGAATTTTCGGAAAGCTCTTAGATTTTTCAAGACTTTATATATATCTTTTTCTACGACTGCTTTAGAATGTAGGCAAATACACACACTTTTTAAACACAGAATGAATCCATTCTAGCTCTAGATACGGTATGAATATTCCTTATCAAGTGTTAGAATGAGCACATGTAGTGCCATCTCTTGTTTATAAAAGTAAAAAAAACTGTAGCAAAATTAGCAAAAATATATTTATTTTACCATGAAACATTGAATAATTTAATGCAATTTAAAGTTTTGCTTTAAAATTACATAAAGTTTATTAGTTTTTCTTAATATTTGAACAGTTTTTTATCAATTTAGTTCAAAAAAATTAAAACTGCTCTATCTATTGTTAAATATTTAAACCTGATATCTGTCACAACAATCTGACATAACCTTCAATTTTTGCATTATAATTTGTAAATATGTGCTACAATTAAATAAAAATCTTTTTTAAGTACTGATTTAATAACATTATTAAATAAAATTATTTGCTTTATTTAAAAATATGTGTTTTGTTGCATTTACAATGTCGAGTCACAAAAAATATTGTTTTTAACCTTTTCCGCAGTTTAAAGCCATACAGTGTTTCATATTTGCAGTCGAAGAAAAAGTATAGTCTACAACACGTATGGAATAGTCATTCCTCGCTCGCTAGTATAGAATATACTATTCCCCCTTACCGAACCTCGTGTTTTACCACAAACAATCTCCGCTGATAATAAAAGCAAATAAGCAAAAAATAAAAAATAAAATAAATAGTTAAAGGCTTCCCCGCATGCTTCGATACTTTACGGGAAAGAAAAATAGATTTCTTCCCACTTATAAATTATATAAATTAGGACATAAATTATAAAAAATCATCCGGTAAAAAATCGAGAAACAAATATATTGGATCTAATAACATAAATGTTAAAAATGCCCTGTGGTGTCAAAAAAGCAGGTGGATTTTTGACAAGGCACTTAAGACCATATTGTTTCAATATATCAGGCGAAAAGCCAGAAAAGGATAAAAGTTTACGTATCATATTATGTTTTATGATTATGTACTTAGAGCACTAGATAGGTAGGTTTGTTAGGGTAGGTGGGTAGTTTGAGTGGTTGAGTAGTTGTGTAAACTACCGACACTGAAAGAAATTACATTGAAAAGGTGTAAAAAAATACACTCTATAAATGTGTAAATTTTACACCTTTATATAAATGTACATCAAAATTGATGTGACACTTCACACGTGAGGTGATTTTAACCTAGAGTGTGTATTTTTACATCCATACCTTCTGCAACAATACACTCGGAGCTCAAGAAAGTGTATTTTTATAAACATACCTTTAGCAACAATACACCCGAAGTGTAAAAATCACACTTCTGATGTACAAGCCAGCTAATCGCGGGCGTTAAGCTAGTCACGTGACTCGAGAAGCCAGTATCCCTGCTTCATCGAGTCTGGTGGCTGTCGACCATTATAATTGTTTACGTTTGTAAGAGCGTACGTATAATTTTGTGTGTGCTAGATTTTTCAAAGAAATAATTGGTAAATATTTAAAAAGTGTGATTAATACAATATCCTTAAAACATACATTTTATGATATTTTACTTATTGAGTTGTTAAGACTATTGCATGTTTTCTGTTTCTATTTTATATTGGTACTTTTTGTAGCGCTGATTACGAATATACGTTTTATTTTTCTGTTGCGTAGTTTTTCCATAAAACACTATTCATAAAAAAACATTCATAATATTGGTGTAAATTTACACACTAAATGTAAAAATATAATACACACCGGATTTATATTAACGCTTCGAGTGTAAATTCATATCAGCAGCAGCTGCAAGTAAATTACCCATGCACGTGGATGTAAAAATTTATCTCAGTGTACCCACCCTACCAAACCTGCCTATCCAGTGCTCTAGTACTACTACTATCTTTGTAAATCGTTGTTGTAGACCGTTAATATAAGCAACGATCTTCAAAAAACTTTTTAAAATCAATAGTATTTGCAACATTACAAAACTTTGAGGGTCGAAGACCGTTAACAGTAACTTTGTAGTAATTTAAGAAGGTTTAAAATCAGTAACGGACTATACTTTACAGAGTAAGGAACTATTTAGTCATTTATTAACAGCAACGGTCTTCAAATAAATTTTAAATAGACAGTTAAGCAACGATTTTCAAAGAACAGCACTTCTTTGTGGGGATTTTTCTGTAAAAGGTAAGCTCACAGGAAAGGAAAGGTGAAAAACAGATTTTTTGCAGCGTATTTCAGTATCCCTTTGTGTTTCTGGCCAGCTTTAAAATATATCTAGTAGGCACTTCGTTAAATTATTGGGCTTCTGACCGTCAGAAGGACTTTTTTTAAAGAAAATACGTACCTTCGGTCACCCGCGAGCGAAATTTTTCACTGAACATCTTGCTTTTTGAATTATTCATTACGATTTTCGTTGTTTTTTGGCACCTGTTCGTATCGTAGGAGGGATCTGCACCAGTTTTAACACTGGGTGCATGTTAAATCCCCAAAACTTTATATAAAAAGGACGTTTTTAAAGCAAATTTCTTAAAAATACCTAAACGGCCATATTACTAAGTATCATACGTGCCTATTCACAGGCTCGCATAAGAACATAAAACATAACAATGCGATGCCGTGATTGGCTTGATGTTCCGCCATGTATCTTGTAAGCCAATCACGGCACCGCATTCTTATGTTTTATGTTTTTATGCAAGCTTCTGGATAGCCCTTTACGTAGGTGTCAGTGATGACCAGTAGTCGGCGTAAACTCAGTTATGACTTATCAACGTTAAAAATAAACACAGAAACATAGGCTTACGGAATAATTTTGCGGAATTATGAGGAAAATTTTTATACAGATCACTAAATCGAAACATTTGACGACTAATTTGTTACATAGAACAATATTGACTATACATATTAACTATACATATGTATATATACGAAAGTTTTTAATTTTTATTTATCGATAACTTTTTTCCCACCTTACTCGTTTAAATGGAATTATTAAAAAAATCAAGATAAAAAGAAATAAAAATGTAAATATGTAAAACCACGCGTCAACGCTAGAGTCGACGCGGCGCCTATGCGAGTACTGGAAATTCGCCGAGTACTGGTGATGACCGAGTAGTGAAGGATCTAGTCTATGCAGGGCCGTAGCGAAGAAGATTTTGTGGTGGGGGAGAAGGTCAAAAATTATAAAAATTACAACTTTTTTATTCTAAAATACAACTTTTTTCTAGAGAAATAGGTTAATGACAAAAAAAAAGATCCTCACCTTTTCGTGAAATATACAACTTTTGTATTTTGAATCCATAAAATATACAACTTTTTTTTGGGATCAATGAAATATACAACTTTTCAATATGGGTGGGGGGCGCTACCACCCTTTCCATTTAAAAAAATATCCCCCCATGCCCCCTTGTCCACATTTTAAGAGCTAAAAATATCAAATATATGCTAAAAGATAGTTTAAGTTGTCTTATTTAAGAGTTCTAATTTGAAGTCAATATCTCAACTCGTTCAAAAGTTAAAAGGGGGGGTGACTTTTGGACCGCACTGTATATTTTTATTTCGCGATATATCTTTTATGGTTAGTTTTCAATGTCCCTAAGAGCTTGCATCTAAAAAATACTAGGTTTCCATAAAAATAGATGTTTTCAAGATTTCTTATCTCAAAAACGATTCCAATACCCGTAAAATTAGCCTCAAAAGGTGTACTTTAAAAAATATTGAGTATAAACATGATATATATTTTACAATTAGTACCTTGTTCGTCTTATTTTTTAACGAGTGCTATAATTCCTAATTTATTTCACTTTTTGTTTGACCATTAGTAATTTGGTTTCTACATATAAATATTTATATTAAAGCTTAGTTTTTTTAGGTTAGATTAATAAATATGTATCTCAATTAGTACAAGAAGCATTTTTTAAGAAGCAGCTGTAGCCATATAATTTTTTATTTATTTTGAAGTGATATACATTTGTTTAGATTAAGTAACTATTATGAACTATTTATTTTTCTAGACGTTGAATTTACAGTGTGTCCCTAAAAAAAACTGTAAAAAATATTTTCTGCAATATAATTACCGGCTCTCGGTACCAGAATTTTAAAGAAAAAAGTTGAAGTTGAGAAAAAATGTTTATTTTTTTTTTTAAGTCAAAAAAAAATAAAAAAAATTTCAATTTCTTTTTTTTTTAATTTTCTTTTTGCGAAAAACGAAAAATGTTCGAAGAAAATACTTTTTTCTCAAAAAAATTAAATAAAAAAAAACAAAAAAAATTCAAAATTTTTCAATTTTTTTTACTTGCTTTTTGTGAAAACCGAAAGAAGTTTTAATTTTTATTTTTTTTTGAAAATGATAGTTTATTTTTTTAAAGGTTTAACCCCCATAACTTTTTTGTTTTTGGGAGGATTACTTTAAAAATTGGTTAAATTGATCCTTATAATAAAATTATTTTTTCCTGAAAAAGTTACGTTAATCGAAATTTTCTTTCAGCCTTTTTCGATTTTTTTTTGAAAGTTTAACCCCCATAAGTTTTTTTATTTTGGGAGGATTACTTTCAAAAACAATAGGTATCTTCCCCTTGTAGAACTTTTATCTTAATGACTATATTCCTTTAGCGAATAAAGTCTTAAAAGGTTTTCTTAATCAGCGTGCAGAGTTGACTCTTGGTACTGAAGAGGGCCAGCAAACGAAACTGTCACTCTACCAATATCACTCTTTACGATGATTAGAAAATAGATTGATGGAATAATAAATTAATCTTAATATTACTCTCTCTCTCTCTGTTTATTTGGTCTTTTTCTTCCGAATAATTAACCAGGGTTTCTCTATATAATCATGAGGTTTCCGGTGCGCAAGTACTAATCGGATATGTATCCTGACTTGCGCACTATTACTGATAAATTACTACTGTAGTAATTTCCACTTTAACTTGTACATACTACATTAATATAAAAATATTCTAGGCACATCATAGAAGATGGCAAAACAAAGATACACAAGGCAAATCATAAAAGATGGCAAATTCGCTGCACTGGAATGTGCCAAGAAAGATACACCCGTCCCATTCAAAGGCCACGCTGTAACTGATCTTAATATTACTCTTTTGTTTTACCCCTATTTTTTAGAGCGCACAAGGCTCCATAAAAAAAAATGTGACCAAAAATTGTGAACTCTGGAGAAAAATTATGTTGGCAGCATTGTTTAGTGTTTTCCGCAATTTCACGTGTGGTTTCCAAAAGATAAACTATAGCTAAGCACCTGTAAAAATTCCTAATCCTAATGAATCCATTATCTATTCCTTTTGTTCCTGAAAATATTGAACAAAAGGAAACAAAAAAGAAAACATTTTGGAAATGCCCATAATGCTTTTTAATGTCAGAAAATCCCCAGGAAAGGATATAAGATGGTGTGTTGATGCTTAAAAACTAGGAAATGCCAGATGTGTTAATCCTTTAAGACATAATCCTTGCGCCTACTGTTTTGGACAACTTTAGTAGCCATTTGCTATTTTACTTTCCCTTAGGAGAGTCCAGCGTATGCAAAAAAAAAACTAAAAAAAATCAAAAGATTAGATTTTCACCTCCTTACCCTACCCAAAGTTTTACCAAAAACAATACCAGCCGAGAACTTTGGGTAAGGAACTTATGTTTCAAATTTTTCTTTAGTTTAAAGCGTTCTCGTTCTCATAAATGTTTACGGACAGACAGACAGAAAGACCGAGCGACATATCGCGATAGACAAAAATTTTATCGCAGAAATTATTTTCTTCCTAGGAAAGTCATGGGTTAGTAGTTATTTATAATACAAGGGCGAAAAGTTAAATTTTTTGATTGAGTAGATTTTTAGAAGCCGAGGGCCGGCCGATAGGGCCGGCCCGAGGGTAATAAACCTATTGTTTTTCGATTGTTACTAATTATGATAAATTATTAAAATATACTTAATTTTAAAGTGCAAAAAAAATTTCTTTTCACTGTCTTATTACTTATCTAGTTATCCATGACAAATTGCTGCCAGATCAAATCGCTACAAAAACAATTGAATCGTTTCTTTTGCTTGCGGTTTCATTTTCAAATTAAAAAAGCTATAGCTTGGTAATTAATTTCTGTTAAAATGTGTCTGTTGTGAAAATAATACTTGTGAAACCGTTCTATGAATACTATAAATATTGAAAGTGATTTAACAATTGATATTTTGTGTTTTTAATTTATTTTAATGGGTGAATACAGATTACAGCTAATATATATTTGAGGTTATGTTATGGATTTTTTCTTTATTTTGTATGATATGATTATAATAACTGTATCTGGTCAAAAAGAACGGTTAGTTCAAGACCAAAAGGTCATATTTCTTTATAAATATTACAGTAAAGGTAAAGGATCTTGTTTTAAAAAGCTTAAAAATAACAAGTTTTAGTTATATTTTTTTATTCCATTGTATCTAACAGCGCCACTTGTTGTATAATAAACCTTTACGAAAAGTTTAATTTTTCGGCCTAGATCGCAAAAGTAACATAGTCGACGGTGATTCGTTGATTGATATTGAAACTGTTTGAATTCTAACCTCAAATTTATTGTCAAAAATACAAATGTATTTATTAATATATTACAATCGAATAAAAAATAGTGTATGGTATACGGACGAAAACTGTTATCAGGGCGATTACGGTTGCTAACCGCGCTCTCAGAGCTTTACATTACATTACATTAAATTTTTGTTTAACCTCGTACTATTCTACTTAATTCAGCATCCCCAAGTTCAGGACTTGTTTGGGCTAGTAGAGGGAACCACCGGCTTTAATTGACTTTCGAACCAATTTATACGGAGTGTCCGCTTCACTTACGCCTTCGCCAAATTTCAATTATTAATTAACTGAAGATATATTAGCATAGAAATACCCTCAAAATTGTATTTTTGGTGAAAGCGCAATTTTTTTCCTTATGGATGCCCCCCCCCCCCTTAAAATGAAATAAATCCGCCTCTGGTTTTTGTTCTTCATATGCACAATATGCAAGTCAAAAGACGTATCATAATTTGTTTTCGTTGCAAAATAAAATTATGTGCAATATAGGGTTAAGCATTTCCTAGGAAACACTAATAGACACGATGTCAAAATATAGTAATTACTAGCGAAATTAATTAAGTGCTTAAAAACTAGAAAACATACAGGTGCATTTTTATTTTTAGATATAACCGAAAGTGCCCTTAAGCAAAATTGTTATTCAACCACCCACAACTGCTCAACTGAAAAGGTGTGCCACCTTTAAAAAAATAAATTTTAATTATTATGTGTCGTCATGTTAAAATCCTTGATTTTGGTTTTTATGAGTTTCAAGATTAATTTGGTTTAAAACATCGTAAATTATAATATAATTAATTATAGATGTTATAAAAATTATATAAGAAGTAATTTTGACGTCCATATAATAATAAAAAATTTATATATTAGTGGCATATAAGATTAACCCTATAATGAACATAAACTAACACACTAACAAAAATTCGACTCCAGTTAATTTCAAAAGTGCGTGACATGTTTAAATATTTACTGGGCTTATGTCAAAATGTATTGATGCAAAATACCGACATGTCTATTGATTTGCCAATGAACATGTCACTTTATGTATAAGTGTCATTTTGAGATAAGGCGCTTTGTAAGGAAGGCGACTGTATGTAGTATGGCATGCCATCTATCAATAGGTTCTTCAACTTAAAGAGCAGTGTTCCCATGTGAAAACTAGGTGTCCATAAAGTTTGTATTTTGATTACACAGGACCACAATTTTTTTCTGTCGATTTACCAGGATCAGAAATGGCATTCTATTTGTATTTTTGGTCGCTGAATACGAATCCGTCGTTCGTTTTGACCCATCACGTCATATATTTTTTTAAATAGGAAAAAACAAATATATAAGGAAAGAAATTTTTAATTTTAAACAAAAGTATAAAAATATTACAGAGTGATATTGGTAGACTGACAGTTTCGGGCTGCTGGCCCTCTTCAATACCAAGAGTCAACTCTGCACGTTGATTAAGAAAACGTTTTTAGACTTTATTCGCAAAAGGAATATAGCCATTAGATTGATGTAGACTTGTGCGCCATCTATTGCTATATGTAGACAACTACTCGATCAAAGTTCAGCTTTTAGAATCAATCGAATAAAAAATATATATTTAATAGACTATACGTATGTTAGATGAAAATAAAATTATTATTATTAGGTATAGTGCCCTGTATATTGGAATATTTTTCTCTAATCAGTAGTGCATGTAATAAATGGCAATTAAAAACGTATCTGTAAATACATTTATAAATATAATGACATATATTTATTGCAGATAATACTTTTTATAGATCAGGTGTTAATCTACTACACTGTTAGACCTATTAGAGTAGGTGCTATTTTTTGAATGCCATTATAACATTATTATAACCATACTGCTGCCAACAAACTTTCCCATTTTCCGTCAGTAAATCTATTAGTCGAGAAAATTGGAGCGGTACAGTTGGGAGTTTTCATCTATAGGCAAGGTTCTTTTTTTAAGTCATCAAAATCTTTACCCAGGGTAAAGCTTTAAGGCGAGGCGAGTCTTTTATTCAGGGTAAAAAATTGGGAAATTTCATATTTAGTTGGGAAATTTTTGATATAGAATAAAATTAAGCAAGATTTTTTTATAGGGAACGTTCAAGTATTACGTAACGCTCCTAGGGGGGGTGGGGTTCATTTTGGAGTGTTACGCCCATGTTAATGGTATAGGAAAAAAATATTAATCTTTAATTAAAAACACATAAAAAGGGTACTCTTTATGTAACACCGTAGGACCAACCGTTTCGAGAAAATTGCAATGGAGAATTCTCCCATTAGATTAGACAGGGACAAAAGTTCTACCCAAAAAGGATAGAAGACATACATACACTCCCACTTCCACCCAACCAAACAAATGCTGTATTTGTTCTTTGTTGAACAAATACAATATTTACTTGGCCGGGCGAAAAGTGCATTATTAAAGAAATTACTGGCGCCATCTAAATTTTAGTAGAATTATCTTATTCTACAGATTCACATTAGCTATGTTCGTACGTGCCTCTCACTGCTACACTTTCCGGCCAACCAAATAAATACTGTATTTGTTGTATGAAAAACAAATACAGTATTTATTTGGTTGGCTGGAAAGTGCAGCACAAATGAGATAGAGATAGGGTAGACGTCTTTTGTTTCATAATTCTAGTTGTAGAGAGCTCCATTAAGAGGCAATTTCACGTCCCGAGCATCAAAAATATGAACTAAAACATGCAACAATAAAAATATTAATACTGCAGAGATAGGGGATGTGGTAGGGAGGAAATATGAAATCTCTACAGCCTTGAATAACGCGAGAACCGAGGTATGAAGTGTATGAATTTCGGTTTATTTTGCGTTACTTAATACTTGAACGTTCCCTTAAAGGCTATTATGTGTAAAACCCAATAGAAAGATAAAATACATTTTAACTGTTTTGATGCGATTAAAACTATTTTTAAATATAAATTATATTTTTACGTCAAAAAATTGGTTATAATTATCCATTGACAACTTCAAACCAGACTGATTTTTTCAATTTATAAAAATGAACAGTAAAATCCGTGAGGAAACTTGTCATGGCAACCGATTCGCAAATGTTCCTTTTAAGTTTCTCGTTGTTTCTTCCCTTTGCTAACTTAAGACCTAGATCTACTGTCCCTACGATATACCGATACTGATATCGGTATCGGTTGAACTCTACTGAATATTATGTTTATATCTTCGTTATTCCTAGATCAATTTTACTGAAATTTGGGATTTTGGAACCAATTTCTCCAGAAAATCTAAAATATAAGATTCCGCCAATTTAAAATGCAGATCAGTTACAACTTTATTGCTTATAGCTTAGAGAACCTACCGACGAAGGGTTAATCTTGTTAAAATGTAGGTAAACAGTATCATTAAAGAAAAAAGGATTAACCGACAATTTCGCAAAAATTTAATTTAATCTTGTTAAAATAATTTGAAGTTTCTTAGAACTTTTCTAGGTTAATTGCTACTGTCTTCTTGTAATCCTTTTGATATTATAAAACTATTATAAAACTAGTGATTTAAATTGGTCCATAAATATAAACCCATTTCTTATTGTTATACGTTATATTTAGACGAAATATACCTACACGTAGAAAAATATACGCTTAATTTAAGTGACACTCTTATCAGATTAAGCTTTCGAATGTTAGAAATTTCTTTAAGTTGGTAATTTTATTTAAACATCCATTAAGGAAAGTCTTTATTTGGTTCACTGAAAAAAAAAATCTGCCAACCAAATAATACTTTCCCATATAGGCCTAGGTTCATTAAAATAAAAAACGAAAAAAAAAAATAAAAAAAAATCAACCTATGGTCCAAATTTGAAGTCTTTAGTCCGAAGCTTTCTTGAGTTATCGTGGTCACAAATTTCCCGGACACGCAGAGAGACCGAAAGACCGACAGACAGAATTTATTTTTTGTCGGAAGTCGTATTTTTTTGATATATAACGTCCAGAAACGTAAAAAAAGCAATAAATTTTTTTCGATTTTTTTTACTACCGCAAGACTTTCCTTAGGGATCTAGTCGAGTAAAAAAATATATTATCAAATAGAGATTTCCCCATACCCCCCGCCTCCATTGTGGCCCCGAAACATACCAAATATATACAAAAAATTATTTGCGTTATGTTATTTAAGTGTTGCAAATTTAAAGTTGGTATCTTAAGCCGTTCAAAATTTAAGGCCTATCCAGAAGCTTGCATAAGAACACAATACATAAGAATGCGATGCCGTGATTAGCTTACAATATACATGTCGGCACATCAAGCCAATCGCGGCATCGCATTGTTATGTGTTCTTATGCGAGCCTGTGGATAGGCACTTAAAGGGTGGACTTTTGACATGCACAGTATGGAACCCCACGAAATTTTAATAAACATTTATTATGGGAGGATTGGTGTAGTGGTCTATCGCGTCTGTACATGACAAGTCTACTAGCCAATAGCGTGAGTTCGATTCTCACTGGCGCCGATTTGCCTTTTTCAGTAAATTAATACTTGAAATTTGGCGAAGGCGTACGTGGAGCGGACACTACCTATAATAACTGGTTCGAAAGTCAGTATAAGCCGGTGGTTCCCTCTACTACTAGCCCACACAAGTCCTGGACTTAGTGGATGCTTAATTAAGTAGAATAGTATAAGGTTAAACAAACATGTAATATAATGTAATTTACTGGTTGTTACAGTAATACTTAACGTTGTTAAAGTTCTGGTAACTAACAACCAATGAATGCTTACTAAACTCTTGTGGGGTTCTAGATATGCATGCAAAAAAGTCCAGTATGCAGTTCAGTAACCGATTCTCAGTGTATCAAACAAACTTCTGTTTTGAAGCATATTTTTTTCTGTGTGTAAACTTTAGACTGTGTACAGTGTAAAGTGCAATATTATTCAAATTTTATTTTATACGATAAATTAAATCCTTTTAAGTTTCGGTAAACATTATTGAAACATCAATGGGTTCAAAGAGTTGAAAAGTGAACAATAGAAAACCCCTAAATTAGAAAATTCACTTTCTATAAACTTTCTGGGAAATGCAATAAAACTGACTACTTTTCACATGAAAGAGTTAATATTTGCATATTATGACTGATATTTGGAGCAGATATTGAATAATAGATTTTCTATGGATCATAAAATTTATTACTCCTTGTACTGGATTTTGGGCTAAACGCGCGAAATAAGATTTTGCACACTGTAGATTATCAAAAAATAGACACCAAAAATACTTTATCCAATACATACAGATAATGAGACAATTACCAGCTTTATTTTAAATAGATAAACTCAATAATAACCCCCGCGTGGCTTTTACTTTATTGAGTGGATAATTATTTATTTTACCCACTCAACTGTCACTTGTCAAATTATTTTCTTGTAAATGTCATTAAAATTTTTAACAAAAATATGAATTCCTAAGCTATTTATTGGATAAAACCTTGTATGGCACTCATGGGTAAACCGATATTGCCCTCTCGAAAATTAACCTGCTTGGCTGACGCCTCGCAGGTTAATTTTCTCATGGGTATTATCTTACTTTACCCACTAGTACCATAAATAACTATTATCAAATACATACAGATAATAAGACAATTACCAGCTTTATTTTAAAGAGATAAACTCAATAATAACCCCCGCGTGGCTTTTACTTTATTGAGTGGTAATTATTTATTTTACCCACTCAACTGTCACTTGTCAAATTATTTTCTTGTAAATGTTATTAAAATTTTTAATAAAGATATGAAATCCTTAGCTATTTATTGGATAAAACCTTGTATGGCACTCATGGGTAAACCGATATTGCCCTCTCGAAAATTAACCTGCTTGGCTGACGCCTCGCAGGTTTGGACTTTTTCTCATGGGAAATATCTTACTTTACCCACTAGTACCCTAAATAACTATTCCCTAACTTTAAATTAGCGTAGGGGAAGGGGGGCAAAATGGACAAAACTATAATTTTTAGCGATATCTTACTTATTATTTATAGCAATTTTATTGCATAAATGAAAATAATGTTTAATTCCCTACAAAAACATATGTGATCAATTATATCGTAGGACTTTTACTTTCCAAGATAGGCATTTTAATAAATTTTGATATATTTTTACATTTTTAAATAGATGTCAAATTTTGACACTAGTAAAATTTCACACATAGGTATTTTATTATATTAACATTAATTTCAATTCATTTTTCTTTTAGAAATTTCTGATAATTGTGCGGCCAGAAAAACAATCCGATAAAGCTACCAAGAAAAAACAAAAGGATATGGTCCAAAAATACAGGAAAAGTGAAGTCAACCTGATATCTTATTTTATAAACTTCCTCATTTATTCACCCGTCTAGAAAAGGTACCCGTTTTACATTTTTTTAAATGCGATTCTTACACAGAGAAATCAGTTTTTTATTTTCATTTGAGTCCAACCTGTGTGAAATTGCATGGAATGTTCTCAGTTCATTTGTATCAAGCCTGTGTGAAATTGCATGGAATGTTCTCAGTACACATTTGTGTCAAACCTGTGTGAAATCGCATGGAATGTTCTCAGTATATACAATGCACTTTGGGTTAAAAATGTTATCTTTGCCACCTTGTACTTTCTATGTATACACACAGGGAGTGAATCAATATCGATAAAAACGCGGCCAAAATAAATAATATATAAAAGGTGTATGTACTAAAGGCTACTATATATTTATATACATATATTCTATTAGTATACTCTCCACAGATTTTTTGCTTAAAGAGTATTATACGATGGTATTTAAATTATCAAAATTGTCAAAAATTATCCTACCCTGAAAATATAAATATTTAATTAACACACGATTCTGAATGTAAATGTGATTTTATACAATAAATGTAAATTTACTAAGTTACTTTTATTTTACATGTAATTTTACAATCTTTAATGTAATTTTACAGTTTTATATGAACATTGCATGTAAAATAGTAAAACTACATGTACTTTTACAATTCTACATGTAATTTTACAGTTTTATATGAAAATTATATGTAAAGTTGTAAAATTACATGCAATATCTAGTAAATTTTAATTTATCTGCATTGAATTATATTTACATCATGTTAATTTTTTACATTTATCGAATACTAAACAACTTTAAAAAAAATTGTCTCTATCTGTCGGTCTGTCTGTCACATTTTTTTAGAGCTCAAGACCCAAGAATGGAATAACCGATCGATATGAAAATTTCAGTTAAATCAATAAAAAAAATCCCATACGCGAGAGCAACTTAAAAAAGCTGATAAGATTAACTCCAAATTTTCAAAAAAAAATATTTCCAATATTTTGGAAATATCATTTTGAAATAGAAAATATTGAATGAGAAAAAAGGGGCGCCACTCAATTGAGCATACTCTTTTCCAAAATGGTATTTGATCAAATACCATTTTGGGAAAGAGCATGTTTTTTAAAGATTGATGTAAATTTACAATACAAGTTTTGGACACATCTGAAGTCCAGATGTGTCAAGTTTCTGGACTATGGTGCACTGTAAATATTGTGTATTATTTTATTAGTTCTAATATGATAATAACATATGGCTAATGTATGTAAAATTACATCAGATACGAAAAAACCACAAATAATATGGTAAAATTACTCCAAAAATGTATATTTTCTTTAAAAATATACTTTTTTTGTATAAAACTAAAAATTGCATTTTAAAACACTCTAATATTAAAAGTAATGTAAATCAACATACTCATATTATAGTGTACACGGAAAGAAATTAGTGGGCTCTGAGCTATACATTATAAGATATTTGGTAACAGTGGCAAATTATAGTGATTTAAGCTATAGATTATAAGGGACACAATAACTAATAATGTTAAAAATAAATTGGAAACGATTATATATATTACAGACACGAATATATTTATTACAGGCACTATTATAAATTTACAGAAATTTTATTATATTATAAAAATTATTAGCACGGACAATAATTAAATCTATTTAAGCTATAAATGCCATACTATTTTTTATATTTTATTATTCACTAAACAATTAAAGTATTTCATATAAATTTTTACACTGACTGCCATAATTGTAAGAGAAAGCCTTGTATTTATATAATAAGCGATTATAATTTGCTTGGTATGTGTGTTATAGCGCTCCTAGCTATAAATTTTTTTTCCGTGTACCAGTAAGATTACATCTGTGAAGAGTATACTATGCAAAACAAAGCATACCTTTACGGCTTGTTTGTAATAAGCACATCGTCGAACGCGACGACAATTGATAGCGGCATTTTTGATCTAGGATTTTTTTGATGATGCCGACATTTGAAAAAAAATGGGATAAGATTGTGATTTTTTATCGCAAATAAAGTCGGCCGTTGGTATAACGTATTTTTCAGAAAAAAAAACGTATGTGAATAGCAAATACAAATAATTAATATTACTGGGTAACCTGGCAGAACCATGTAAAAAAAAAAAACAATTATATATTAGCAAAAATTTAGCAGTGTTACCAAAAGTTTAGCAATGTTACCAAAAATATAGCAATTATTACAAAATTTTTGCAATTTTACCAAAAACGTATCAATTTTTACCAAACACTTAGCAATCTAACCAAAAATGTAGCAATTATTACCAAAAATTTAGCACTCAACGAATTATTACCAAAAATGTAGGTATCTTTATCAAAAAGTTAGCAATCTTAACTAAAATTTGGCAATTATTACCAAAAATTTAGCAATAATTACCAAAAACTGAGCAATCTTACCAAAAATATAGAAACTATTACCAACAATTTAGCACTCAGCGAAAATGTAACAATTATTACCAAAAATGCAGCAATTATTACCAAAAATGTAGTTATCTTATCAAAAATGTAAAAATTATTACCAAAAAGTTAGCAATCTTAACAAAAATTTAATAAAAATTTAGCAATAATTACCAAAAAGTTAGAAATCTTACCACAAATGTAGCAATTATTACCAAAAATTTAGCAAACTTATCAAAAATGTAGCAATTATTAACAAAAATTTAGCAATCTTATCAAAATTTAGCAGTTATTACCAAAAACATAGCTATTGTTAACAAATATTTACTTTTTTAGGGTCGCATTAAAAAAAAATCGGCTGTATGGGTTAGAGATTTGAAATTTAATCAATAATATTGTCGAACATATTTTTCTTAAGCTCAGTCGGGATTATTTTTGGTAAAAGTTTTCAATTTAAGCGCATTTTACTTTTCCGAAAATATACATGAGACGTTTTTGCAATCGTCTTAATCTAGTAGCTTAAGCTTCAATCATTTTTCCAGGAAAAACATATGAAAATATCAATTTAACAGGATTAAATTTACGAAAAAGGATCAAGTCGGCCCTTAAATCTATACCGTCTGTGTTTTAATCCTTTTAGGATAATTTCCTTATTTACCTACATTTTAACAAGATTAACCTTTTCGGAAAAATATATAATAATTTTCCAGAAACAAATTTTTTAAAAACATTAAAAAAAAGCAAAACGAAAAAATCGAGGGGGATGCCCGTGTACAGATTTTCAATTTTATTTATTTTGAAAAATCTCAAAAATCTCGACAAGATTTATATTTTCAGAAATTTTAGAACCTTTGAAAAGTTAAAAAATCTTAGATATTATATCTCGAAAATTTTGAAAGTCATACAAAAATCTCGGGAGTCTGTATAAAAATAATTTTAAGTTTTTCCTATAATTATAATTCCCTGAACTCTTATATATTGACAATATAATATTGCTCCAAATAGTTATAATATGCAAATAAACTGCACCCCTAGTTGAACCCTTTTACAAGAAAAATATCCATTTTTATTATGCTACTAAGAAATTATAAAGAAAGTGAATTTTAAAATATGGGCATATTTCTCAACTCTTTGAACCCATTGAACAGCTAAATTATGTTTTCTGAAAGTAAAAAGGCCTTAAATATAATGAAAAATCTTGAATAATAAAAGGACAATATTATTATATTATAACTTGGATATACCCCATAGGCGCATCCAGGTCTTTTAGGAGGGTCTGGATACTCTCCTAGCTATATCCCAATAGACAGAACAAAAACGTATACTTTAACAAATATATCTAGTCCCCAAAGCTACTTAACTATATTTTGTATTTCTTTTGTCCCAGTTCAGTTTTTTATGTTTTATATTCCCAAGTATTGAATCGAAAATTGATTTAACTATAACTTTAGAACTATAGTGTTTTTAACAAAAAATAAAGTACATTTGTATAAGATCATAATTTCCTATCCATTTGTAACTGAATATGCAGTTTACTTTTTACAGTGTGTGAATTCACGAAACTGTTACTTATTTTTTTCACTACCAGCCTAAAAGCACATCTTTATTACTGTTCTTTTCATTGGTAGAAATATTATTTCTCTACCTATGACGTCAGAGGTTCTAAAAATAATAAAATTGCACCATGGTTAATAATGAATTTTTATTCAGCTGTTTTGGCATCTGACGTTTCACTTAATTATTAAATCACATTGCTATTTACAATTGTCTTTAGGCACCAAATTTATTTATTGCATGATAAATTAAAAAATATTAACTAAATTAGTACCTATAAAACATGTTTTACAAAAATCATTGGCCCATCATATTAAACCATAGATTATACAACCCATATATTATCGTAAGGATCATAGATTACTAGAGGTACAATTGATTTTTGAGACAATAGATTCTCCCTCACAGTTTTCGCCTGTCCCCTTATTTCTGGGGGAGTACCAGAATCATCACTTTGCATTTCACTTTCCATTTTTATATATTTTATTACACTTAACACGGAAACACTTTCTAACTTAATAATTTTAGCAGATCACCAGAAAATTTCTGCCAGAAATGTCAAGTTATTCATTTGTTTTTTTAATGGCCGCGAACGGCCAGCGTGATATTTTAAATTTATAAGCTTTTTCATTAAATATTAGTAAAAAAATAAATAAATAGCTAATTAATTGTACTGGTAGTGAAAAAAATACAATATTTTCCACGTGAGTGAAGATTTAACATTTTAGACCGCGTCTTGCGGGCTCCGCGCTAGCGCGCTCATCCCGCAATTTGACGCAGGTCAAAAATGTTAAACTTCTCTCACTTGGTAAATAATATACTATTTAAATGTAAAATACGGATTTTACAGCTTTCAGATATTGGTGGGGAACTTTAGCTCGCCAGCAACCCCCTAAACACGCCCATGGATATACTCAAAATGTTGGTTCTAAATGAAGGGTACAGGGGAAAAACCGGCTAAGTCACGTTTTGTACTTTCGATCTGAAGGCATTTTTAAGGTTAATTCACTTTTTTGAGGACACGTCATGATATCGATACCCCCAAGCAACAAAACCGTAACTCATATATTGTCATTTTTCACGACAGCTAAATTTCTAAAATATTTTTTTTTTGTTATTTAAGGATGGGTAAATGATTGAAGTGGAAAAGGAAGTCATGTGATACATCATTTGAAAGCTTATAAAATTCTCTATTTAACTGTTTATTTTTTTATTGTTTATTTACTGTTTATTTCTGATAATATTCAAGTTTAGAATTTCTTACTTTAATGATTTTAAGTAAACTTTTGCTTAAAGTGGACTGTGGAGAAACCTGAGTAGTACCACCATCTGGGTCTTTTTTCAAGGCGTTTACCTATGAGTATAACTCAAAATGGGTCTAACTTGAGTTACATCCTTGTTGCTTGGGAATGTCGATATATTGTATTACTTGAAGTTGACTTTTCAAAATGTTTTGCGTGTGTAAAATAATGAAATATTTCCGGTACAATAGTTATTTGAAAAAAAAAAGTTAAAAAGGCCCTAACTTAGCTTTTTTTCCCCAGTACAGGTTATTTTCGGTCGTTTGTTGCAGCAGACTTAACTGCTTTTTCCCCTGTCTTACACACTAAAACAAGAGATCCTTTGACGGGCTACAATCTCTGCGGATTAACTCAAAAGTCGCATTTGACTGACTTAGCCGGTTTTTCCCCTGTACCCTTCAAATGTAACTAGCACTAAGAATTGTGTATTCTTAAAGTTTATCCCGTTTTATAGGCCAATTTAAAATTATCCTTTGACTATTATCCAACTAACATTCAAAGGATTACAAGAAGCCAGTAGTAATTAACCTTTAAAAGTTCCAAGAATAATCAAATTATTTGAAATTTAATTTTAACAAGATTAAAAATTTGCGAAATAGGATTACGATAAAGCTGGCCCATATGAATTGGTGCCGTCTAGAAAGTTACGCAGGTACTCTATGATCGGGGTAGGTACTCCATGATCGGGTAATCTTTTTTGTTTAATGATATTGATATTGGTATTGTTTACGAAATTTTAACAAGATTAAATCCTTTTGGTAGCATTTCAGTTTTACACAAGCCGTTCGCAGTTATCGTAGGGAATTACAGATTTTAAATGTTTACACGATCGAAATACTTTCCCTTCCGTTGGTGGGGGATGGGAAAGTAAAAAAAAGAAGACATAATACTTTTTTAAATCGCAAGAAATTTCTATGAAAACGTTGTCCTGACAGAGACAGACATTTTGACTGCATATGTACACATGTTTATAAACAAAAACAGTGACAAATTTTCTTTCGCACTCTTGAAAGTGAAACTTTCACCCCCTGAAGTGTAAATTAACATATTCATTTTCCACATTGACAGCCCCTACAATATATATGGGTGGTCCAAAAGCACATTGCAAACGAGAATGCAAATGATTTTATTGCCCTTTTGTCCCAAAGTAAATTTATATTCCTCTAATGTAATTTAGAACAAAAAGATTTTACAATTCATTTCTTCTTAGGTAGTTTTCGCTACTACGAAAAGGGTAAAATTTGGAACAATTATGTGCAATTTTGTACAATAATTGAGCCATATTTAAACTATTTCGGCGAAATTTTTCAATTTTAACCCCTTTTTATTATTTTCCGAAAATTTTGGCAACTTAAATAAGTAAAACGATAGTAATTTTTTTAACAACGAAACTTTTACTTTTAAAAAGATAGGTAGATCCTGCCTACATGGTATAGTTGGGGGGGGGGGGTAGTCAGAACGCTTCTCCAAAATTGCAAATATTAAAAAACATTTTTACAAAAATGTCTACTTATGGGAATAAAAAAAATAATAACTACAAAGTGATAAAACTGCTTTTATTTTAAACAAATATATATATATATATATATATATATATATATATATATATATATATATATATATATATATATATATATGGGAGATTTAGCTCAGCGGTCAATGGCATCGATATATCCTGACACTGATCTAAAGATCGTGAGTTCACTGGCGCCGATTGCCTTTTTCAGTTAATTAATAATTGAAATTTGGCGAAGGCGTACTCCCTAGATATATTGGTTCGAAAGTCAATTAAAGCCGGTGGTTCCCTCTACTACTAGCCCACACAAGTCCTGGACTTAGGGGATGCTTAATTAAGTAGAATAGTACGAGGTTAAAAAACAAACAAACAAACATTTAAATACAGAATTTAAGCAAATTTTTATTTTATGTTCCCCAGAGCCTTTGATTATTCCGTTTGACCTAGATTAAAACACTATTTCACATTTTTTTATCCTGTTTTGGGTAAGAAAAATTTGAATAATCCTACAGACATCAATTTTTACTAGTATTGTATAATTTTTTACAAAATCTTTTGTAATACTGTCTCATAGTTTTATTACCAAGAATTTTACATATTTTATTGTTTAGGTAGTTTTATTTCTTTTAAATTATTCAAAATTTTTATTGTTGTAGTATAATCTACCTTTTTTTAAATCTTATTGTAAAAGAAAGTTAAATTCGGATTAAAAAAATATCCTATACAACATAAAAATTAATTTGACAATGGTTAGCACTAACCAGCTATAGTTTTTCATTAAAAAAATATTTATTATTGAGTTATTCAAAAACATAATATGAATTAGCCTAAAAAAAAACTATTACCAAATTACAGTTCTATTCATAGGTGCCGACTTTTCAAAATCCCAGGGGGCCAAATTTTTTTGAAGTAAAAAAAATACAAAAGTTATAAAATTTTATTAAATGAAAAAAAGACTAAACATATATTTAAAAATTGTGAGGCCTTTATAATATTTAACAGTATAGACGATATTCCAGGGGAGATGCCCCCCTGTTGTGAGTCTAGGGGAACCATAGCCCCCGGGCCCCCTCGGAGTCGGGACTTATGGTTTTATTTTTGTATAGGTTTTAACTCTAATAAATTTTAACAAAATAAAAATGACTGCTAAGTCAAAATGTTTCTTATAACTTTTTGACGGACGGAAAAAAAAGTTATGGAATTCTTTGTTTTTGTAGGCACAAATAGGCAAATTTTCCTTTTAAACGTTGTCTCACACTTGAAATTTAGTGCTATGGAGCCTAGATATATAATTTTGAAAATTTAGCCGACGTCACAATTTTATATAGCTGAATTTTTGAATTTAAATACCCCGACTCACAGGGCATCAATTTTCAAGTGTGAGAGACCATTTTAAAGCAAATTTTTCTTATTTTTCCTATAAACTTAGGAAAACTAGCTTAATGGATCAATATTCCGATTGGTTAAAGCACAAAGTATACACGGATTGTTCTTTTTGTGATTTAGCCAACAAAAAAGCTCTTCGTCCACAAAAGATACCGGTAATCTATCTTATATCCTTGTTCGTTTATTGTTGATAAATAAAAGTTTTCAGCATGATTTCTGGGAATATAAAGCACTATAAATTCATCTACTAATATACAGAGTGTCCAGAAATTTTAAAACATAAAAATTTAAAAAGTCCAAAAAGGATCTTCCTTGGGAGGTGTCCTTAATTACCCTACCTGCTATGACTCACCCATTTAGGACCGCTCCCAACTTTGTTTTTTTTCAAATGGTCTATTATTTTTTGACTAAATATTAATATAATATTACACGTACCTCCAGGGGAAGTCCCTTAAAACAGTGCACTTACGTTGCAGTGGGGTGGGGTAACTAGGGTAGATGTTGATAGGGTAATTAAAATCCTTTTAAAACCATTTAAGACTCTTTTTTGATATTTTTTTACTTTTTTTATAAGGGTGATAGAGGCTCTGAAAAAAATGTAGGACACCCTGTATGTATATTTTGTTGTGCTTAAGTCTTTACAGTACCGATAGTTAAATTTTATGTTAAAGAGTCAAATAAAAAGGGGTCTAAAAGAGTAAATTTTTGCTTCTGAAGGCTTTAAGTGCAATAAAAAAAAAACGATAAAAAGGATAAAAACAGTAAAAAATAGGTCAAAAAAATACAGTAATAATGCCAATTTCAAACGGCTACAATAAATTTTATTACAGGGTTAAACTTTATATTGACCCTTTTTCAAAAAAGGGTACCTTAAAGTCTTTTTTACTATTTTTTTGCTTCTATTTTGAAAATTGACCATTATCGACATTAATGTCATTAAAAACATAAAAAAAAATCATTAAACTAATTTTCAGAACTACTAAAGTACTAAAAGTTCCTCACGGTGCGGTGGTGCGACAGTTTAAATCAACTTCAAATTACCCCATTTATGTTTCTATACGTCGATTCTATGATATTTTAGGATGATTTTAACCAAAAATAAAAAAAAATCTATCGAGAATATTTTTTTTTTATTAAACAAAAACCCCGTATGTTGGACACTTACCTTGTATATGACTTTTCACTAAATATTTACTCAAATTATTATTATTTTTTTGTTTCGTTTTGTTTAATATACGTGAACTGCAAAATATTCGTCATGAAAAAATTAAATTTATAATAAAAAACCCCTTATACTGGGTGACACAAGAAGTATTACCTACGAATTATCTCCGTAACTATAAAAGATAACTTTTTGAAATTTACAGAACTTGTATGAACCGTAAATACCCCCATTTTAGCATGGTCATTATAAAAATATCACTTCCGGTCTAAGCGGAAGTGATACCAACTTTGATTTTTAAATGGAACCCTTTACATTTACTTACATATTTAGATTCGTATTTAAATTGTATTTTCATTCTCAATATTGGTGTTAAATATGGCGCCACAGGAGACATTTTACATAAAAACAACATGGCGGTCCTATGACTTCCATATTGGAATATTTCTGAAACTTTTCATTTCAAATCTTTTAATAGTAGGCTAAAAATTTACTGTTTATCTGAAACTGATTGTCTTATGTTTTTTTTTTTTTGAAAATGGCGTTATGTTAATCAGTTTCAGATCAACAGTAAATTTTTAGCCTACTATTAAAAGATTTAAAATGTTAAGTTTCAGAAATATTCCAATATGGACGTCATCGGACCGCCATGTTGTGTTTATGAAAAATGGATCCTGTGGCGCCATCTTTAATGCAAATATCGACTTGAGATAATTTTATAATAATATTCATTTATTTCCAACAGGACAAGCCCAATTACAGGAAAATTATATAATCTAACATAAATACGCATCTATAAATGTAAGCAAATATATAGGGTTCCATTTAAAAATCAAAAGTTGGTATCACTTCCGCTAAGACAGGAAATGATTTTTTTATAATGACCATGATAAAATGGGGGTATTTACGGTTCATACAAGCTCTGTAAATTTCAAAAAGTTATCTGTTATCTTTTATAGTTACGGAGATAATTCGTAGGCAATACTTCTTGTATCATCCGTTATAAGGGGTTTTTTATTATTAATTATTTTTTTTATGAAAATTATTTTGCAGTTCACGTATATTGAACAAAATAAAACAAAAAAAAATAATAATAGTTTGAGTAAATATTTAGTGAATAGTCAAATACAAGGTAAGTGTCCAACATACGGGGTTTTTGATTAATAAAAAAAATGTGCTCGATAGATTTTTTTTTATTTTTGGTTAAAATCATACTAACGTCTCATAAAATCGTCATATAGCAACAAAAATGGGGTAATTTGAAGTTGATTTAAACCGTCGCACCACCGCACCGTGTCCTACTTTGACAAAAAATCTCGACGTGAGATATTTTTTTGGTAAAAATCTTTAAAATCGTTGGGTACTTAACTGTTTGAGCTTTTAAGATATTAACACTACTTAAGTGTGTATATTTTTATCAAAAAAAAAGTTGATAAAAAGTGAAAACCTACCCTTATCGTACTTATTATTCTCTTCCCATTTATACTTCTAGAAAAGTAAAAAAATACGATAAAAAAATTTAAATCTCGAATAATATCTCAAAAAATCCCAAAATATCTTAAAATTAAAAAAAATCGATGTAGGAATAACGGAGATATTAAGGATTAATCTTGAATTTAATTGTATCTTAAAATATCTTTAAAAATAACTCAAATTATCTCAAAATTATATCCAGGAATAACGGATATACTAATGATTTATCTCGAATTCAATCATAACTCAAAATATTTTCCAAAATATTTCAAAATATCTCAAAATTTACAAAAATGAATCAAGGGAGATAAGTGAGATATCAAGGACTAGAGCAGGTTCTTTCTTATTCTAATGCCTATTTGACTGAAATTTGGGTAAAACCCAGATCATAGATATAAAATATAACGTTGCAAATTTCTCTTTTAATAATGGGCCAAATTTAAAAGAAACAAAATGCTAGAATTTCAGTTTTGTGAATTTTTCAAGAGCTAGTGCCAGTTTAAACGCTATCAAGGACCCATTTCCCAGAAAATTAGGACCTCGATAACTGAAAGGCAAAAATAAAATTAAAAAATAAACGAAATTTTTAAAGAATTTGTTTTAATGCGGACCCGGCTCGAAAAACTAAGTAATAAACTCGAAAAGTTTAAATGTAAGGTTTATAAGGATAACAGTCAACGACCTAATAACTTCTCTCTACAATAGGCATTTCATTTGTAAAAACTGACAAAAACGTAGCCAACATATACATTTATCTGTCTTACTCGCACAGCTTTGTTCTAACAGAGACAACAATAACAGTTACTGGTAATTGTTATTGTGCAGGCCTGAATATACCTACTATTTGTTTACAAACAAACCGAGATGTTGGCGATACTTAATATTAACGGTATAAGTATTCTAGAGAAAAGAGTTCGTTGACAACAGTAGGCTGACAAATATAAAATATTCCAATACGAGGAGTATACCATGGGATTCTAATCATTCAAGTATTTTTTACGGCTTCTTTTAAATATATTAGGTGGTTGACATAAATGTATAAATCTGAAGTGGCTCATTTTATCTAAAATGATGTTGAAAATATAGAAATTTGGTGAGAAAAATACCTAACACATTTGCTTTTCAACGCTGGTATTTAAGATAAAAATTTAAAGGGTTTTTTTAGTCTCAATGTGGCTTTATCTACTGCACAGGATTTTTTTTTTCAAAAATACACTTGTTTTAAAGACATTTTTTCAAGCGGTAAGAAATTCGAAATTTGAAATGTAAAAGTATACGTTTTTTAAAGTGTTTTTTTAAGTTTTGCAAAGAAAATAACTGTTAGTTTTAAATTTTGGTTTTTAAGGTTTTAGCCGAGATTTTAGTGTTTAATTTTTGGTCTTTAAAATTTCACTTTTAGTTGATTTTTTCTCAAAAACGGTTAATCCTACAGTATGACAACAAGAGTACCTTTTTTGTATTTTTACGTGTGCATGTTCTGATACAAAACTACAAAAAAGTTACGCAGGAAAAAGTCTGTGGTATATCGCACGCCCCTGGTCCAAACAACATATAAAAATAAGATACCTCAAAGAGTTCCTAAATTATTAAATAAATAACTAATTTTTTGAGCCCCTTTTAAAGGACCGAGATTTCTTTCCACAGTTTTTGATTCTGCACTGATAAGATTACAGTAGAGTCTCGATATAGTGAACATACCATTCACGGAGCAATTTATACGCAAGTTTGGTGCTATGCAAGTTTGCTGTCAGATATAGCATGAGGACAATTACAAATTCATTTGCCTTTTCACGGAGCAAGTTGTACGCAAGTTTGACGCTATATATTGCAAGTTAAACAATGCTGCCAACCAGACAATTTTAACGTGTCTCTGCATTCGTTGAAAAAAACATAACCTAGCATTTGCTTTTTTAAGGAAGCTTTTTAGTTAGACCGACCGGCCTATTATTAATAATAATAATAATAATTATCATGTCCAGTTTCTACTATATTAGTAAAAAGAAATCGATTTAGTAACTTTTTTTCAGGTTGGTACCACGAAAATAACTATAAATCCTGCATGAAAAACGTCGAAAAATAGAACTTGTTCTAATAATTTGATGGCTCGAAAATAGCATCAAATTTGCCTGAAGGCATGTGCAGTGACTGAATCATTCTTGCAACAAAATTGCATAGCACCAAACTTGCGTACAAATTGCTCCGTGAAAGGGCGCCTTTAATTGCACAACTGTTTGTTATATCGTATAACATATTTATGTTATAACAACAGAATCACCTCTTAAAATACATTAAATTAAATAGAGTTGATATCTTTTTTGAATAAATATAATTATCTCCGTGTGTAAAATTTGAAATATGCGAAACTCGAATGACATTATCGACATATCCTTAAGTAGCACATGTTTTGAGATTTAGCAAATAAAAAACACATTTGAAAAACACAAAAATGTGTCGTTTAGGTCCCTTATTTAAACGGAAGCCGATATTAGGTAAAAGCTACTTAATTTTTACTTTGGTGTAAAAGCGACAAAAAAAATGTAAAAAAGTTCTGTTCTCAATTAGTGATTTCCGCTATTTTAAAAGATTTGACTTAAAACAGTTGACAATCTGAGGAATTTTTGGCAAATTGGTCACTTAAGAAATATAAAAAGATATTTCACACGTTTTAGGTATTTTTTAAATGTTTGTCCTAATGTTAACAATAAAAAAGTTAAGGTCAAAACAAAAATTGAACCCCCCCCCTTTTACCCCTCTTCCCCTCAACCGATATTGCTCAAATGCTAACTAGTCCAAGATAATATAAAAATACATCTGCAAAACTAATTTCAAGTCTCTAGCTCAAAGCGTTCTTAAGTTATCGTTGATATACAGGCCGATAGACCGACAGACAGACATATTTTTTTTGCTTATTTAATTTTTCTCAACGTTGCAGGAAAAAATAAGATGATGAATCACAATACTTGGTAAATTAATACGTCTTTTTCTAAAATGAATCAAAATTTTATGCCAAAACTATTTCGATTAATCGTATTTAGAAAAGCTCGAAATGCTTTTGTTGTGATCACGCGTATCAGTTTACCAATATACCAGAGCGCCCCCCTGGGGCCATAAAAGTGTCGACTTTAATAAGCGTAGAGTAAACATTTGTCCGTATAGGCGGTCAAGCTTTAATAAATATCAAGTAACAAGTAAAAGTTGAGTTTATGTTAGGTTTTCTATTAGAGCTGCTGGTGTTTGTTTTCTGTTTTATGTTGGGTTACTTTTTTTTGGTCAAAAGAAAGTAGAACTATACTATACAGGGTGTATTTGAAATAGCGTAGGAAATTTTAACAGGTGATTCTACATGATAAAATATGACAAAAAGTTCCTATAAATATATGTCTAAAAATGCGTCGTAAGGGAGCTACGCACCCTTGAAAGTGGCTAAAAAAATCGGTTTTTATTTAATAACTCAGGAACCCTTTGAGATATATCAACAAGGTTTTGCACGTCAACTAATCCTACCAAGGCCTGTTTTTATGTGTTATTTTGATGTACTTATTTCAACCAGGGGTGTGCGAAACGGGGGGGGGGGCTTATCAGTTTTTTGTCCCAAACTTTTTTCTGTGTAACTTTTTTGCAATTTTATTTTCGAAATATGATTCCTCAGGTCAAAATACATAAAAAAGGTACTCTTGTTGTAATACTGTAGGATTAACCGTTTTCGAGAAAAGTTCATTTGAAGGTGAAATTTCACTGTTCGAGGACGAAAAATTAAATACTAAAATGTCGAAAACCAAAATTTTAATGATGCAATGTTATTCTACATCAAAAACTAAGAAAAAAAGTTTCCATACATGTAGGTCGAAAAAACGCTTTTAAAGCTACCATAGCCCTTTAAAAATGGTGCATATTTAGGAGACCATAGCTCCACTAGGATTGATTTTTGGAAGTACCTGTATATGAGGTTTTTTTCTTAGTTTTTAATGTACATTCGCCCTGCATCATTAAAATTTTGGTTTTCAACATTTTAGTATTAAATTTTTCGTCCTCGAACCGTGGAATTTCACCTTCAAATGAATTTTTCTCGAAAACGGTTAATCCTACAGTATTACAACAAGAGTACCTTTTTTATGTATTTTGACCTGAGGAATCATATTTCAAAAATAAAATTGCAAAAAAGTTACACAGAAAAAAGTTTGGGACAAAAAACTGATAAGGCCCACCCGTTTCGCACACCCCTGGTTTAAAAAAGTACGTGAAAATGACATACAAAGATGGGCCTTATTAGTATTAATTCACGTGCAAAACCTCGTTAATATATCTCAAAGGGTTCCTGAGTTATTAAATTAAAACCGATTTTTTTAGCCAATTTCAAAGGGGCGTAGCTCCCTTATGACGCATTTTTAGACATATGTTTATAGGAACTTTTTGTCATATTTTATCATGTAGAATCACCTGTTAAAATTTCCTACCCTATTTCAAATACACCGTGTATAGTATAGTACAATGTGAATACAAATAAAGCAAAAGCTTCTACTATAAAAACTGAATTTTAATACCAAAAATGAGCTTTTGCACAATTAAAATTAATTATTTGTATTAAATATACACGGAATATTATGCAAAAGACTTAAGAGTACCTACATTTCAATTAGATGTTTGGTGTGAAATGGATGCACTGCATCAATTAATTTATGGAGGATGAAGCCTAGTTATAATTAACGCTTTAAGAGAATCGAAAAAACCATATCTCAATTTTGAAAAAATTAATAAAACAAGACTATTAAAAAACAAAACAAGACAAGACGTGTGCCACGTCATCGAGAGTCGAGAATCTTGATCAAGAATCCAGACTTTTCAACTTTTGATTAATTTTTTTCAGTTTTCATACACTTACCACTTAAAAGTTTTGAGAAAGTTCTGTACACAATGTATATGCCTTAAGACTGCAAACACCATGTACAGTGTATGTTACTAGGCCATGCTCAACGAACTAATAACTCTTCTCTCTAGAATAGGCATTTTATTTGTAAAAACTGACAAAAACGTAGCCAACATATACATTTGTCTGTCTTACTCGCACAGCTTTGTTCTAACAGAGACAACAATAACAGTTACTGGTAACTGTTATTGTTCAGGCCTGAATATACCTACTATTTGTTTACAAACAAACCGAGATGTTGGCAATACTTTATATTAACGGTATGCCTATTCTAGAAAGAAGAGTTCTTAGTTCGTTGTAAGATACATATCCTTGGTTCAATGAATCCTTTTTTTTTCGTGAAAGAATTTCCTTTAACTTAATCCAACGAACTAATAACTCTTCTCTCTAGAATAGGCATTTCATTTGTAAAAACTGACAAAAACGTAGCCAACATATACATTTGTCTGTCTTACTCGCACAGCTTTGTTCTAACAGAGACAACAATAACAGTTACTGGTAACTGTTATTGTTCAGGCCTGAATATACCTACTATTTGTTTACAAACAAACCGAGATGTTGGCAATACTTTATATTAACGGTATGCCTATTCTAGAAAGAAGAGTTCTTAGTTCGTTGTAAGATACATATCCTTGGTTCAATGAATCCTTTTTTTTTCGTGAAAGAATTTCCTTTAACTTAATCCAACGAACTAATAACTCTTCTCTCTAGAATAGGCATTTCATTTGTAAAAACTGACAAAAACGTAGCCAACATATACATTTGTCTGTCTTACTCGCACAGCTTTGTTCTAACAGAGACAACAATAACAGTTACTGGTAACTGTTATTGTTCAGGCCTGAATATACCTACTATTTGATTACAAACAAACCGAGATGTTGGCAATACTTTATATTAACGGTATGCGTATTCTAGAGAGAAGAGTTATTAGTTCCGCTGGACATGCTACTAAAAACCTTTATTTTGGGCGTACACAGACTAATTTAATGATATTTACTCAGTCGATTGGCGTCTGAGCGATATTTGCCCAGAGAATTTAATGGAGATGCAGGAAATCAATAGAGGCCTCTGTACACAAACTATCTAATCACGCGCTAGGACTTTTACTGTTTCAATTAAGAAAATCTCGTAAAATTGTGCGGTTTTGTGTGTTTTTCATTTGTCACGGCCAATCGCCACTTTTATTAACAATAAAGGTCTATTTACCGACTTGCAGGATAACAATACATCGCAATATTTATTTGTTCATTAACAAAAAATACTTTTTCTACGACTGCTTTAGAATGTAAGCAAATACACACACTTTTCAAACACAGAATTAATCCATTCTAGCTCTAGATACGGTATGAATATTGCGCATCAAGTGTTAGAATGAGCACATGTAGTGCCATCTCTTGTTTAAAAAAGTAAAGAAAACTGTAGCAAAATTAGCAAAAATATATATATTTTACCATGAAATATTGAATAGTTTAATGCAATTTAATGTTTTGCATTAAAATTCCATAAAGTTTATTAGTTTTTCTTAATATATGACCAGTTTTTTATCAATTTAGTTCAAAAAATTAAAACTGCTCCATCTATTGTTAAATATTTAAACCTGATATATGTCACAACAATCTGACATAACCTTCAATTTTTGCATTATAATTTGTAAATATGTGCTAAAATCATATAAAAATCTTTTTTAACTACTGATTTGATAAAATTATTAAATAACATTAATTGCTTTATTTAAAAATATGTGTTTTGTTGCATTTACAATGTGAGTCTACAACGTAAATTAAGGCAAACCTACATACGTGAAATTAGGCAAACCTACATACATAAATATCAAACTAGGGTGATATGAAAATATCAAACAAGTGTGATATAACGCGATTCCCAAAGAACAAAAGAGTGTGCTATATTTCATTTTCGTAGGGGATCGTAGGAAAAGATATTTTTTTAAAAGAAACGAAAACTATACTCCGTCCAGTTATGCAAGATTGTAAGCGACGCGGCCCGTTTTACACCACAGAGCGCATAAATAGCATAATTATAATTAAATCAAAACCATCATTATACAATTTTATATGATATAAAAGCTTGTCGCGAGAATATATCTTGACACAAGTAATTCTAAGTAGATTTTATGTATTTTTTATATAAGAAATTTACACTGAAAAATCTCGCGACAAGTTTATATCATATAAAATTGTATAATGTAACAAAATGATAAGTTTGATTTACTTGAAAATTTATTTCCTTCTTTTTCGAGCACTTAAATAAAAGCTTTTTCTTAAAAATGTTTTTTTACTATTAATTTATTTTGTATTAAGGCGTACCGTAAATTAAGTAGTACCTAATTCTAACATTTAAAATGTTAATAACACAAAAAATTAAACACACACACACAAAATTTTACGACTAAAATTTTTAGGGTTCAAATTACTGTTTGGTTTTTTGTTTGCATTCCAAAAAAAAAAGTCGTAAAAATATGTTTCCTTTTAACTACCGACTTTGGCAATTACTATTCTTAATGGAAATAAAATATTAATCGCCTAGTTTAAAATTTTAAAAATTTTAAGTGTCAGATTAAAATTTAACATTTTTTTGTTTTGTTTTTTAATAATAATCGTTTATTTACGCATATAGCAGTTACAAAGTTATTTATATAATATTCTTATAGCATAATAGGTATAAAATAATAATTAAAAAGAAAAAAATAAGAGTAATATACTCATATAAAACAAAATTACATGCCTAAATGTTGACGTAATTGATTTTTAAACATAATATATGAAGAATTGTAAAAATCAACAGTATTGCATGCTAAATTAACCAATGTTACAATACGGTTCATTGGAGAATTTTCTGCATTAACAGTATTACAGGAGGAAACCTCCAGGAGTGGATAACTTCTCAAGGATCTTGATGGAATTTTAATATTAAACTGACCCAATATAACACTAGATTGAATTGATCCAGCAAGAACCTTAAAGAAAAAACACACATCACTGAAGATTCTTCTATTTTGAAGGGTAGCTAAACCCAAATATTGCCTTGTATGATTCGTATCCAACAAAATGTTATTCTGAGCAAGTCTGTATCGAACAATACGTAAAAACTTATTCTGAACAATTTCAATTCGCTGAATATGGTTGCCAAAATATGGGGACCAAATGGTGGATCCGTATTCCAGTCTTGATCTTACTAGGGATGAATACAACATCAATATAGGTCTCTGATTAGAAAAGTCCTTAGTTGTCCTTAGAACAAAACCTAGCATTTTATTTGCATTAGAAACAATATGATCAAAATGATTATGAAATAATAATTTACTGTCCAAAAAAATACCCAGATCCTTGATTACATTGACATTATTTAGTAAATTATCTGCTATTTTATAATTGTGCTCTAACGGGTCCTTTTTACGTGAAAAAGTCATCACCGAGCACTTATTATTATTTAAATACAGCTTGTTTTTAATGCACCAGTCATTAAGTAAATCAAGGTCCCTTTGTAAAATAAAAGCATCTAGTATAGACGTTATCCATCTGTAAATCTTTAAATCATCAGCAAAAAGCAAATATTGAGACAAAAATTTTGAACCTATACACGGAAAGAAATTAGTGGGCTCTGCGCTATACATTATAAGATATTTGGTAACAGTGGCAAATTATAGTGATTAAGGCTATAGATTATAAGGGACACAATAACTAATAATGTTAAAAATAAATTGGAAACGATTATATATATTACAGACACGATTATATTTATTACAGGCACTATTATAAATTTACAGAAATTTTATTATATTATAAAAATTATTAGCACGGACAATAATTAAATCTATTTAAGCTATAAATGCCATACTATTTGTTATATTTTATTATTCACTAAACAATTAAAGTATTTCATATAAATTTTTACACTGACTGCCATAATTGTAAGAAAAAGCCTTGTATTTATATAATAAGCGATTATAATTTGCTTGGTATGTGTGTTATAGCGCTCCTAGCTATAATTTTTTTTTTCCGTGTATCATTAATAAAAATAATGAACAATATTGGTCCTAGGTGAGATCCTTGTGGTACTCCACTTAGGACCTTTATAATGAAAGATTTAAAACCATTTATAATTACCTGTTGTATTCTTTTGAAAACAAAAATCCTACTGCTGCCAGCAAAAGAATACTTTCCTTTAAAGTTATATAAAAAAGAGAAAAAAATTAAATAATATTAAAATGTGAAACCCTATTTTTACTAGAATTAAATTTATTTATTTATTTATGTAACTGGACACTTAACAGGACTACGCCCCAATAACAAAGAGCCACTAATGTATTACAAAATAGTAGTGTAGTATTATACTTTAAAACTAAATTAAGAATAATTATTATTATAATCTATCTTAAATAACAAGGAAAAAAAAAAAGTTGCTTTTCATCCGTGAAACGAGTAAGATGTACTTTCGGCAGGAATTAGTAATACGTTAAGCGCGTTTAATTTTCTAGCACCAAGTCTTTTAGTATTAGTTATTTATTTATTTATTTGCTATCTTAGATATTCCCCAGAATCGATTTTATATATTTTATAGTGATTGTATGGAAGATGTGCAGTAAAATGACGAACATGTGATTATATTGGAGTAAGAAGAGAATTCTATGTTTTTTAATCATTTATAATGCTGATAAATTTTGATTTGGAAGCAGCTAACACGTGAAGAAGTTTTTATACGTACAAAATTTTTTATATACTAGCGCATGCGCAAATATATTTACAAATTACAAAAAACTGCCTTGGCAACAGCTAACACAACCAACAGTAAACACGAAAAGGAAAGAAGGAAAAGAAAAAGAAAAGGTCTTACAGAAGACTGGAAATTTTATATATTTAAAACAGGAGTGGGCATGGCGAAAAGCCAGACAAGAACCACTCTTGGTGAATTGAGTAACTAAGAGGGATCTGGCTAATTATCTCACTGAGAAAAGGCTATAATAAAGGAAGAAGAAGGAAGAAGGAAGAAGGAAAAAAAAAAGAAAAAATCTAAGCTAAATGGAGATTTCTCCATTTAGAATAGACAGGGACAAAAGTTCTACCCAAAAAGGATAGAAGTAATATCACCAACATAAAGAAAAAAAAATCTCCTAGGTTTTATGTTGGCTGCACTGTCAGTAACGCCATTTTCTTTAGCCACTGTCATTGTGTGAGCTGCGTTTGATTTTGTTTTGATTTCAGTTTTTTGTGTTTTTATTGACTATTATAGTACTTTTACGAGTTTTGATATTTAAATATTGTTTACCAAAGGTAAATTCTTTCTTTATACCTTAAATTTAAAGCCTAGGCGAAATTCGTTTGGACTTTTGCAACCCTTGTAAACACATCTTGGCATTTTGGAAGCTATAACAGAAATAACGCTCGTCATAAAATTAATTTCTTGAAATGTAGAAACTGGTAACGATATTAAAATATATAATAAAAGTATATAGTTAATAATAAATATGATAAACATTAAATAAATTCATATTTACCTTTTCATATTTGAGATTATGTTTTGTAAATAAATAAACAGCAACCAACCTAAGAACAATTAATAGGATTTATATTTCTTTATTTTACTATTAAATCATCAGTTTTATTTCTTAGCAAAAAATATTCATTTCTTTAGCTTTATTAACAAAAATCAAGGGTAATTGTTGATAAAAATTGAAAAAAATGCAATATTTTTTTAATTTATTTAAGTTGGCAGTGGCGCGCCGTGCAAAAATGAGATAGAGATAGGGTAGACGTCTTCTGTTTCATAATTCTAGTTGTACAGAGCTCTATTAACAAAGATCTAAGCTGCAATAAAAAATATACAATTTTATCATAATGACAAAAAAACAAACAAAATTAAGTGTAGACTACACCACGATTTAGTGATGAATAAACTACCTATGTATAGTTTGTTTTTTCAAGCAAGATAGTAAATTAAAAATCGCACAATAAATATTTTTACAACAGGTTCGAATAGTATATGTATGTAGTTATGTTTTACAAAATAAACTACGCAGTATATTCGCACATCCAGTATTCAAATCTGTCTTGAAAATATTCACTGTGCGATTTTTAATTTAGTATCTTGCTTGAAAAAACAGACCATAGTCAAAATGTTTTGTCTGTCTTGGAAGCATTAGAAATTTTTGGGCCAAACAATCCTAATTTTATAATTAAACTTTATATTTAGGTACATGTAAAATTAAGTCTTCAGATATTTTTGAAAAATTCTTGATTTAAAAAGTGTTAAAAATGTGATAAGTGAGCACCGTTTAAATAAAACAAAACTTACAATATTTGACCTACAAACAGTGAGAACTGTCTAATTTTATTTAACAAGGTATTATAAAGTCGTGTGTCCCAATTTTTGGAAATAACTCAAAACTTACCGTACCTTAAAGGGATGCCGACATTTTATGATTCCATCGGTAGCCGAAATTTTTGTCGGCATGTTTTTGGCGACAATAAAGACATAAATGCTTGCCTGAAATGAGCCCTAATTATACCGACACTCCTGGTTCGTTTTTAATCTCATTTAAATATTAGTTTAAGAAAACTATACCTAAAACTAGACAAGTGCGAGTTGGACTAGTTAATTTAGTGTTCCTTACCCAGCTTTTTTCTCTTTCGTGCCTTTATCTCCAAACGTTTCAGTCGTACCTTTTTCTAGAGAATTATTTGAGCATTTGAGCTTTATTTTGTTTTTTTTATACGATAATTAGTAAGCGAGTTTCGATAAAAAAATATGGTTTTTTTACACAGAAAAAAAGGATGCCTTAAACCAAGGACACGTGTCTTTCGATATGTTCAAAGTTGACTTTGGTTCAAAGAAATGCTTGCGTTGAAACAAGAAAGTCCAAAATGATCAAAATTTGAGTTACGTAATACTTGAACGTTCCCTTACGTAACGCTTTAATTATTTTTAAATATCAAATCAAATCAAATCCATATTCTCTTGTTAACGTGGTAAAAACTAAAAAATAAAATTTTATATTCTTGAATTAAGAAAAAAACGCAAGAAAGCCCTAGCGCCGCAGGCGCAATTTTTACAAACTCGATGGTCTATTTTAGTTTTAAACCAGTCTTTTAATTTACCATTAATTAAATATTTACAAAAATACAAGGAACTCTAGCGCCGCAGGCAGACGAATTTTACGCTTAAGTTCTACAAATGTTGCAATTATTTTATCTTGGGGGGGGGGTAATTACCCCCATTACCCCCCCGTGGATCCGTCTCTGATTTTTATGTTTAATAGTTATATACAAACTACTTGTATGCCAAATTTTAGATTTCTAGGTTATATACCTAGTTTCTGAGATAAACGATTGTGGAAGACGGACAGACGAACAAACGAAGGATCCCTCTCTCGTTTTATAAGTACGAAAATACGAATATTTAAAGGCACCAGATCATGTAAAATTTGAAAAAATAACCCCAGACTGTTCCAGAACTCGCGTACAGAAATTTAAGGGTATATTAAAAACCCTCTAGAAAATATGAAAAAATTGTCAAAAAAAAATCCATCTTCGTTCAATTCAAAAATAAGAACGCTTTAAGTGGACCAATACTGTTGCTGATGTTATATTACATTTAAAAGTTGAATTTGTAGCTATGGAAGCAAATTTAATTATTGCATGTACATATTCTGTAGGTTGACATGGTGATTAATGTGACATAAATATTTATTAATGTCAAAAAACCACCGCCGGATGGAGTGACCCTATAAAAATAGAATATTTTTATAGCCTCTGTCGGTTTTGTCAAAATATATTAACCTAAAAAGATTCTAAAGTTGAAAGTCTCAAACAATGCACGCGTCTACAATTGTCCAAACCATAGTTACTAATAAGTAGGGAAAAACTAATTTGTAGGTAATTTAACATCAGGAACAGGATTGATTAAATAGCTTCCTTTTTAATTAGTATTGAAGATGGATTTTTTTTGAAACTTTTTTCATATTTTCCAGAGGGTTTTTAATATACCCTCAATTTCGGTACGCGAGTTCTGGAACAGGCTGTATGTCAACGTACCCATTTAACACTCAGTATATAAATATTATTTAACCATAATTAAAAGTTCAACAAAACTATTAAATAAATAAACAGGTTTTAAATAAAAAAAGACCATCTAAGCGGTATAAGTGAGTAGCACTTGAAAATCTAAAATAAAAAAAATACCAAGGCAGCAGGCTTTGGTTACCAGCAACATATGGCCCTTAAACATTTAAACATTTGAAGAGGTGGCCGAAAGTAGTTTGCTGACACCCGTTGTCAATAAATTAACTGGCACATAGGCCCTTTTTATGTACTGATAGGTATATCTAACACTCTTGGATAGACAAGTGTAGGTAACCAAAAACTTATACAGAGTAGGTATAATATACTAAAAAATACACTGCCCAGTAAAAGAGCTTTTCCATTTTTCACATCCGCGCGTAAAATGGATTTTGTTATAATCAGATTCCCTTTCAACAACCTCAAAAAGTCCAATATACCAATTTTCACGAAAACTATCCCCCGCCGCTTTGGGGGTGGAGTTATAATTTTTTATAATCAGATTTACTTTCAGCAACCTCAAAAACCCCAATATACCAATTTTCACGAAAACTAACCCCCACAGGGGGTGGATTTAGAAATTTTATTATCAGATTCACTTTTAGAAACCTCAAAAACCCCAATATACCAGTTTTCACAAAAACTACCCTCCACCCCTCAGGGGGTGAAATTAGAAAAAAGTTATTATCAGGTTCAAATTCGTCAACCCCAAAAGCCCCTATATACCAATTTTGAGGAAAATATTGAAAATATTTCAAAATATTTACCCCCTCACCGCCTTGGGGGTGGAGTTAAAAAAAATTATTATCAGATTCAATATCAGCAACCTCAAGAACCCCTAATAAAGCAATTTTCAAATTTTTCTAAAAAAATGTATTTTTGCCCATTTGCCCCTTGCCGCACCCCAATGTTCACCAACCACAATCCCGAGCGAGAACTTTTGGTAACATACCTGTATGCCAAATTTCAAGTCTCTAACTTAAAGCGTTCTTAAGTTATCATGCCCACAAGATTTCCCGGACAGACCGATCGACCGACCGACCCACCGACCGATCGATCGACAATTTTTTTTTTGCTTGAAATTGATTTATATCGACATAAAACGCCATAAAACGCAAAAATACGCAAAAAAAATTGAAAATTTTTGCACTAATACAAGGCTTTCCGCAATTTTGAAAATTTTCAAAATGGGAAAGCAATAATTGTTAAAACATATAAATTTGAAAAAGGGTACCTACATTTATAGGCGCAACTAGGAGGGGTAGCCACAGATTCAATTTTATTACTTTTTTATACTGAATTTAGGTCAAAAAGTTCCACATAACAATGCGATGCCGTGACTGTCTTGATGTGCCGCCATGTATCTTGTAAGCCAATCACGGCATGGCATTCTTATGTTTTATGTTCTTATGCAAGCTTCTGGATAGGCTGGATAAAATTCTATGTACGAACACACGTCTGAAAATGTACTTAAAGAATTCTGGAAGCCCGCAGGCTTCCATGCTTACATGTAAGTCCTATATAAGGACTCGTCACTCGACTAGAACCTGCCAATAGAGTACAATTTTCAGGAAATAAACATAAATAACTAATAAAAAATATTTAATTTCCTACCTTGTCGCTGAGCAGCTGCTAATATTATTTATTTCTTCTAAATAACTTCGCCAGCAGCATTGAACGCACCAATTATTAGAACGCGCTATGTTGTCATTCGCGAAACGGGACCTGCTTAATATGTCACCCCTTTGTTCCATCTGGCAACGTTGTTTTGAATACGCGATTATCCGAGTGATCCTGTGAAAAAACGAAATGTTACTTTTTTTGAGAAAAACTGTGTAATTTTATGTGATTTTAAGATGTTTCTACAGAGAATAAGGTAAGATAGACCATGTAAAAACGATTACTACATTTACAATCAGTTTTTAACAAGTTAGTGGATGCTTTTTTTTACTAAATTTGATAGAAATTACTAGATATTACCTTATTTCTGCTAATCTGGATCAAATTCTTCACAAAATAATGTTTAAAACTAACTGTTGAACAACTAATATTTTTAATAAAATACCGAGAAACCACGGATAAACAACTATTTTCGCGAAAACGACGCCGCATTCTCGTCACGCCATCATTATACGAAGAAGGCCGGAAGTATTTTTTTGCAGAGCCGACTTGATTCTACGTTTTTTTTAATTAAACGCGTCTCTAGATTTTTACTTTTAAATTTATTTTATAAAAGATAACGAAAAACATGAAAAAACTTGCTTGTTTTAGAAAGAGCTTTCTCTGGATAAAAACAAAGCGGTTCATTATGCCTACTCACGATCAGCTGTTATAATAAACAGTTCATTCGGCCTACTGTGAGTTTTCTTGTGAGAAAATTGTTCCTATTTTGGATTATCGAATAAATTAAAGTGGTTTTTGTGTGTTTTTGCAGAAAATAATGTAGGTAAGTGGATGTTTTTTAATAGTATTTCATCAAAATAAATCTTTGAAATTCACCTAAGGTTTGCAATCATTTTCTTGGAATATCGTCCTTTATCTGTGTAATAAAAATTAAGAAATGGCACAATATTTATTATTATGCAACAGTTTCCTAATTAGGATAAAAATTTGTATATTCTTAGATTAAGTAGGTACCCATCACCACGTTTACATATACAGGGTGGCTACATGCCAGGGTAATCAGGAAGTCAGGTAATTTTATTGAAAAAAATTAAAAATCAGGTAATTTTATTGGAATTTTATTTTTTTATTTTCGTATATTTTTTACCTAAAAATTTTTGGTTTGGACTTTTTCAGGGAAATGTCACGGAAAAATATAAAAATTTGTCAAGGATTTTTTTTCAAAATCAGGGAAATGTCAGGAAATTTCCCGAACAAAATTCTGTGACCACCTTGATATAGTACCAACTACCGAGATTTATAACTCCTTTATCAATCTCTCTTTCTCTAAAACAACCTCGAAAACAACTTGATAGAAAAAGACAGACTTCTATCTGGATTTATAAATCACGGGGGTTAGCGTTATGTGTAAACGTGGTATATCTAATTTAGATATAGCAATATTATTTGACAAACTAGTCTATAAAATTGGTTTGGTTTGGAGTTGTGGGATATAGGCCAAAAAGAAAACAACGCCAAAAACTTTGTTAACTAAACCGACAGTTTCGTTTATTCTTTTTATATACAGAGCGGTCCAAAAGTCACCCCGCCCCCTCTTAACTTTTGAACCAGTTGAGATATCGACTTCAAATTTGGAACTTTTAAATAAGACAACTTAAATTATCTTCTAGCACATATTTAATACTTTCAGCTCTTAAAATGTGGGCATGGGGGCACATTTTTTTAAATGGAAAGGGGGGTCGTGTAATACATCATTTTAAAGCTTATAAAATTCTACATTTAACTCCATATTTTTAAATTTAAAAAACATTTTTTTGGGTTTAAAATGGGGTTGAAAATGGGTATTAATGTCAAAATTCCTCTAAAAAAAACAAATAATTTTTTAAAAATGCCTAATTTCATCATAAAAAAATGTTAATTATACTTTTAAACTAATTTTAGTTAACATAAATAAAAATTTATAAAAAAAATAATTAAAAAATCGAATGTTTTAGCACAAAAAATTGAAAAACTAAAACCTTAAAAAACATTTTTAAAAAATTTAAAAATGTTAGTTGAAATAGAGAATTTTATAAGCTTTAAAATAATGTATCACACGACTCCCCTTTCCATTAAAATGTCCCCCCATACCCCCCTGCCCACATTTTAAGAGCTGAAAATATCAAATATATGCTAAAAGATAGTTTAAGTTGTCTTATTTAAGAGTTCTAAATTTGAAGTCGATATCTCAACTCGTTCAAAAGTAAAAGCGGGGTGGGGCACTGTATATAATCTATATATAATCTATAATGTGCGCAGTTCCTTACTTGATGGTGATTCACCACGTTTACACCACCGGGATTTATAAATCTTGATAGCAGTCTGTCTTTTTCTGTCATGTTTTTGAAAATAAAAACGGTTTGGTTTCTTAAAAAAAAAATGGGGGGTCTAAGGGAACGTTCAAGTATTACGTAACGCAAATTTTGAACATTTTGGACGTAACCCCTCCCCCCCTGTAACGCTATTTTCCTATACCATTAACATGGGCGTAACACTCCAAAATGACCCCCCCCCCTAGGAGCGTAATACTTGAACGTTCCCTAAGTTGCTAGCGTTGCATGAGGGAAGGGGGTCTATATTGCAAAATTTTGCGTTACCCCCATAGTGGGGCTCACAAAAATACAGGAGGGGCTCATAAAATTACAGGTGAGGTTAATATAAATATTTTTTTAATTAATTGGATTTAATTTAAATGTTATTTTATTTGCTCCGGGGGGCTCAAATGTTTTCAGCTCCCTTCAGCTCCCCTCAAATATCGTAGCCACCTTTTTCCCTGCCCCTCCCATCCTCTTTTTGAGTCATTATTTATGGACAATCCTATATAAGTATTTTTTGCGTAGACCGTTAATTTTTCAGAAGTTTTCGCATTTCCAAACAATAACGGTTTATAGTACGATTTAAAATAATTTTATTATGCAACTTTGCATAATTTAAACTTACTGTTAGGCAAAAATTGTGCAATCTTATTGTATTTTTATTACTGTTAGGTAAAATATAGGGCACCTTTTGTATGGCTTAAGTTTTTGATTTTTCCTGGAATATGTGGATTTATTAGCTAAAATTGCACAATTTTTACTTAAGTGTTACATAATCTTGACTACTTATGTAAATTATTTTTATAATAGCCCAAATACTAGAAAATTATTATGTTTTTGCATAATATTCTTAATAGCATTAATAAATGTACAGGTAGCGGCATTGTAGATGGTCTTTTGTACTTCTAAACCATTTCCTTGAGGAACGTTCAAGTATTACATAACGCAAAATTTGGCCCCCATGTAACGCGGCGTAACATTTTCAAGACCCCCCACCCCCACAAGAAACCGTGTTGCCTAATGTAATTAAACACATTAAGTTTATTAAATTCAGATTAGGCCATTTTCACAGTTATATACAATGATTCTGCAGACCAAAGGGTAAAAACAGCTGTTAAGAAGTTCATTTGACATATATCAAGTCTAAAAATTTTCATTTCATCAAAAAGTCATTTCATAAATATGAATAATTCTCTAGCAAGTTGGAAATAGCTAAATTTGAATGTACTTTAAGACATATATAAAATACAGCCGGGAAAAAATAATGAAATTAAAATTCTCTCGACTATAAGCAGTACTCGGCGAATTTCCAGTACTCGCATAGTCGCCGCCTCTACTGTAGCGTTGTTTTTTTTAATGATTCCATTTAAACGAGTAAGGTGGGAAAAAAAGTTATCGATAAATAAAAATTTAAAACTTTCGTATTCTTAAAAGATAAAAATCGAATGTTGAAAAACACCGCTATATATACATATGTATAGTTAATATGTATAGTCAGTATTGTTGTGTGTAACAAATTAGTCTTCAAATGTTTCGATTTAGTGACCTTTATAAAAATTTCCCTCATAATTCGGCAAAATTATTCCGTAAACCTATGTTTCTGTGTTTATTTTCAAAGTTGATGAGTCATAACTGTGTTTACGCCGACTACTGACTATAAGACTTTACTAACTGGCGCAGTCTGTTAACAGACATGTTAACAGACATGTTATTTTTACACCAATTTCAATAAAATTTGCAGTTAAGTAAAACCCTGTCAACACACATTTGGAAATTGAATGCTGGACGAAGGTATAAACTTACAGGCATTTAAATTATTACAATAATTAAAAAACTTAAATTTTCTACGTATTTTTAAATAAAAATTGTACTTTATTGTATAATCCAATAGAGTACTAGGTACCTACGTTTCGTAGGCTACGTACAATATTATCCGAATCGTTTTTTAATATTTATACTAAATATTGACAATATATTTAAGTGGATAATAGTTATAATGTGTTTTTGAGATAAGTTAGCTATAGCTTTATAAGTGAGCAATATTGCTAAATAATTGTTTTTATTCGATATTTTAATATGAAGGCAAATATACATTCAAATTATTTATTTACCCATATTTTAGATAAAATGAAAATACACAGCAAATCCATTAAATAACATAATTTCGTTTAGATTATAATTTTTTTTAGACCAAATGTCCCAAAACCGTAGAATTGAGTACATAGTCAGAAAAGTCCAAACGTTACGTAACGGAATTTAATAAATTTAATGTTTATTTCTAAGCTTGGCAGATGTATTTTTATTTCAACATAAATAACTATTTAGTGGCCCATAATTCACTTTTTCACACAAAAATTGACGAAACTATGCACATTTGAATAATATTGTAATCAGTAAAAAAACTGTTGATATTGATATTAAAAAAAATCTTACGGCCCTGTTCTTGCGTGATCTTGCCGATGAATAATCGGCGATGATACATTTTCGCGCGGAATGTGTACTCACAGAACACCAATGTGTGTACTATTTTGTGTACCTGTGCATAAACAATATACGTGTTATATGTGACACTCAGTGTAAAAAGTGGTACCTAGTATTTTTTCCCTGTGTGATATATATGAATATTTTTTTAAAGTTTGAAAGATTTTTCGTCTAAATTTTTTTTAAGGTTATGGTTATACTATATTTTAGGTTCATGTTTGTTTTGTCGAGAAAAACGAATCAATAGTGAGAATACAGTTAAATTTATTGCGAAACAAAAATTTTATATTGTTACGCGTTACACAGGGGAGTGTTGGTAAATGTGGCAGTTTGTTACACAGGGGTGAAGGGGGGTCAATTTTTTGAAAAATTGCGTTACGTAATATATGGACAGCCCCTTATTTGTTTTTATTAAAATGAATACCTTATTCAAAGTTTCATTTTAAATGGTACACCCGGTATATTCTTCCAATACCAATCGGACTGTATTTTTTGTATTTTTTTAATTTGGTATTAATCAACAAATATACAAATCTCTATTTTATCTCAAAGACCATCTGTTTGGGAAAAAAAACATGCAAATTGATATCTCAAGGATTTACTGTTTTTTATTCCGTATCGATAAAAAATTTTCAACACGAAAAAACAATGTAAGTCCAAAAAGTCCAAAAAAACTAAAATTTTCGTTGACATTTTGAAAATTTTACAAAATTGCGATTAGAACGTTTTTTTACTTTCAAGCAACCTTGGAGAGACTTTCTCAGTGGGGTTTTTCTTAGTTTTTTTTAGTTTTTTCTCTGCTTTGTCATATAAGGGCGATGAACAAAAATCGAAAAATTTAATTTTCTTAAAAATTACGATTTTGCTCAAATTTTGTTCGATAATAGTAAGTGCCTATTCACAGGCTTGCATAAGAACATAATACATAACAATGCGATGCCGTGATTGGCTTGATGTGTCGCCATGTATCTTGTAAGCCAATCAGGGCACCGCATTCTTATGTTTTATGTTCTTATGCAAGCTTCTGGATAGGCCTAAAACTACAAATGTAACATTATTTGTTTTTCCCGGAAAAATCATAAAATATTTTTTGCAATTTTGACGAAGCGACCAAAAATAAATAGAAATGGATTTTTAAAATAACAAAAAAATAATCAAAACCTTAAAACACATCCGAACCTTTTAGCGAGAACGTAGGATGTGGTGGAACACGAACAGTTTTTTAGGTTTTTCTATTTTGCGACTCTTAGAAGCTCATAATCACACGCATTTTGCGTGTTCTTATAGGCCCATAAGAGGTCTCTACTTTTTTTTCTGTTGGGTTGGCAACATACAAAAGCCTATCTCTTGACGTTTTGCGTGCAAATGTCAATGTCGATTTAAAGTTTAATTTTTTACAAAATTTTGTGTTTGGGTTATTTTTTACCGTGTTAAAATTGTGGACTGGTTAATTTCAGTGAAAAAAGAAGAGATGTAAAATATATCAAAATATCATTTGTTCTTAGAATTTTAAACATAGTGTAAACTGTAATGCCAACCCAAAACAAAAATCCCTAAATCCCTAAATCAATCATTTAAATGTAAGTTTTTTAAATTTTAGAGCAAAATAGAAAAAATCATAAAAAGCACTCGTTTCATAACACGTTTTTAGAGCACTAGTACTAAAGAAAACTCGCCGCAAGCGGCTCGTTTTCTAAACTTGTACTCGTGGGCTAAAAACGTATGTTATGAAACTAGTACTTTAATATACTATTTTGGAATGAATCTATTAAAAGCAAACGTGGACTTAGATCGTTTTTGACATTTTGGCTTTATTTATTTTTCGACTATATATTTGTTTGGGTTACAGAACCAGAATTAATCTAAATATTGTAATATTTACGACAACAGATAAAAAAACTATAAATTAAGAAGTGTAAGTATGAAATTTGACACTTTTTTGGTGTGAATTACACTTAAATAAGATGACACATATAAACCAAAACTGGGATTAGTGAAAAAAATACACTGGAAAGATAAAAATGTTTTTCAAATTCTAAGCGAGAATCTACAGGGTGTTATTGATTCCTAGGGCGGTAGAAAAAGACACCTTTTTAGAAAAGTCCGGGAGACGTGTCTTTTTCCGGAAAAGCCCTTCTTTTTCTGACTTTTTTCTGTCTTTCTGCTTTTTGTATTTCAGCGACCCCAAAAACCTATAATTACCAATTAGATGAAAATATTGTAAAGCAATTCAATTAAATTAAGATTAAAAAGTGTCCTTTTCTGGAATTTTCTAGTCTTTTTCTAAGTAGAAAAAAAACATGTTTTTTTTTCCATATCAAAGCCCAAAAAAAATTCTGCTACCCGAGCTAAACCACCATACCTATACGTTTTTAAGGTCTCTGAATCCGAAACCAGGGCCGTTTGAGCCCATCAGGTCAGGATAAAGGTAAATTGGTCAAAATAAAGAAAACCATTGGATCGGAGAAAACCTCTACTCTCAAACGTTTGACCACATCAGGTCGGTATCAAGGTCAAAATAAGGTCAAAATGAGAAAAAAATCATTGAATCTGCAATCTGAGGTCGCTGAATCCGAATCCGGGGTCAGTTTTACCCCATCAGGTCAGAATCAAGGTCAAGTCAAGGTCAAAATGAGAAAAAATCATTGAATCGGCGTGAACCACTACTCTAAGACGTTTCTGGGGTCGCTAAATCCGAATCTGGGGTCATTTTCACCCCATCAGTTGAGCATCAGGATCAAACGAATTTGTCACAATTTCTGAATCGTTACATTGTATACCTGATGGGGTGAAAATGACACCGGGTTCGGATTTAATGACCCCAGAAACGTCTTAGATTAGTGGTTCACGCCGATTAAATGTGTTTTAATCCTGACCTGATGGGGTCAAACTGATCGCGGATTCGGATTTAGCGACCTCAAAAACGTATAGGTATGGTGGTTTAGCTCGGGTAGCAGATTTTTTTTGTGGGGCTGTGTTATACATTGGGAACGTTCAAGTATTACATAACGCAAATTTTGATCATTTTCGACCTCCACTCCTTTTTTTTTCGGAGATTTTTTTTAATTTTTTGTTATTAACTTCAGGCCCCCGGGTATCAATTAGAAAACATACAACCTTATTAAATTCGCTAAAGATATAGGCCGTTTAAAAAGCGGAAAGACTTAATATTTAAATCTGATTTTGATTTTTGAAGGGTAGATTTTAGATAGGCTAATTCGTAAAGTTCTAAACGCCAATTTAAAAGCAATATCGCATGTCCAAATCGATATTTCTGATTTCCATGGCCACCCGTGATGCTCCTCCCGTTTCATCCCTGTAAAACAAAACACTGTTTCGCTTCAAAGGGTATGCCTTTGGCTAAAATGCCCGTACGAGGGTTAGTCTTAAAATAGAAAGACGTTTTTAGCCTAAAAACTTCAACTGTTCCTTAAAAATTAAAAAAATATATAAATCCAAGGTTTTTTTTATTTTATTTTAGAAGCGAATGGAACATAACGATTAGTAGTTTTTAAAAATTCAAAAAAACCTGTTTGTTATGGTTATATTTTCAAAAATCACTCAATCTATGTGACCTGAGAGAGGCATTACCTAAAGGACAAGGCCATGGCCTCCAGAACCAGTGGCCTTCTATCAAACTTACCGATACCGATTTTTTTGCTACAGACTTTAGATAAAATATTGGGGGTATATATATCTAAGTTTAATTGGTATTTTTAATTTTTTTTAACTTTTTTTTATGCATATTATCGTTAAAATATAATATGCAGACCTACATGAAGAACTAAAAAAATGCGCAAGTAGAAATATCATCGTTAATAATCAGTAGTCGGCATAAACTCAGTTATGACTCATCAACGTTAAAAATAGGAACATAGGCTTGCGGAATAATTTTGCCGAATTATGAGGGAAATTTTTATAAAAGTCACTAAATCAAAACATTTAACGACTAATTTGTTACACACAACAATATTGACTATACATATTAACTATAGATATCTACATATATCGGTGTTTTTCAAAGAAAAATCGATATTCAATTTTTATCTTTTAAGAATACGAAAGTTTTTAATTTTTATTTATCGATAACTTTTTTCCCACCTTACGCGTTTAAATGGAATCATTAAAAAAAGATTCAAGGAAAAAAGAAATAAAAATGTAAATATTTAAAACCTCGCGTCAACGCTAGAGTCGACGCGGCGCCTATGCGAGTACTGTAAATTCGCCGAGTACTGTTAATAATATTTTACTTAACTCTTTTTTAACGTATATCATTATTTTTCAATATCCCCTCGTATACGAAAAACTCATTCACCGGTCCAAAATCGAGTTAGTGTAGCTCCGTTTTGCAGCTGTTTCGCTCTCGTCAGGGCGCACTTTGATGTCGAAGTAGGTGCTGCAATGGCTGCCCGTGATGCTGCCGCTTCGCATGCAAATCTATCGAGTCTCCGCCCCCACGTTTGGCCGCCCTCGGGGCGCACATGTAAAACGAAACTTTAGCGGATAATGTAAAATTACATTTTATAGAGGGTAGTTTAATTTTTTCCATGGAAAGTCTTTTTTGAAAAAGCTGCTTTCCCCGAAAAAAATATTTTTTTCGTTCTGTCTCTCTCTGACCGATAACTTGAAAAAGTTTGAGATGCAGACATCAAATTTGGACCTTAAGTTTCTATGCAAAATTTTTCACTGGGATTCTTTTTGAATCTGGGTACGGTAAAAAGTTTTTTTTTGTAAAAAAATGTTTTTTATTTGGATTTTTTTTTGTACTTAGCTGATTTTTTGTTTTTTTTTGTTGTGTCGATTTTCACGTTGTCAAAAATTTAAAAAAATGTCCCCCCATGCCCCCCTGCCCACATTTTAAGAGCTGAAAATATCAAATATATGCTAAAAGATAGTTTAAGTTGTCTTATTTAAGAGTTCTAAATTTGAAGTCGATATCTCAACTCGTTCAAAAGTTAAAGGGGGGGGGTGACTTTTGGACCGCACTGTATATAATAGTATGGAAAGTATGTATTCTTTTGTTATAGGAACAGAAGAATATTTTTTAATTTTTTTTTTGCTCTACAGTTTCCTCCATGCATGGATTGTTATTAGTTTTTGGCAATTTTTGAATCAGAGACAAAAAAATGTCATGAAACTGTTTATAATCAAAAACCATAAATTAGTCTTTTTGGCCACCATCGAAGTTTTAATGTTCTTTAAAAAAAACAACTATTACCTTCCGTTTAGCCTTGAATCAAAAATATAGTCCACTTGAAAAGTCAAGGTTGTGCAATAAAAAATTAATGGGCTAAACTGTCCAAATGGTCAAAAATATCCAAACCAAAAAGTCCAAACCATTTGGGTCGAACAATGAAATTTTAATTCGATCTAAGCGTGTAAGGCATGCTTTTTCGAAAAATAATAATTTCTGCAATTTTATTAAGTTACCGTAACAAAATACAAGTTACGCTGATTTTGCGTAACTAATTTTAGATAATTACTATTTCAAACATCAATAAAGTGTACAGGGTGTTTCGAAACTTAGCCACAACATAACAATTATGCTGTCGTAATGGCGATTTTTCCCGTTAGATTAGACAGGGACAAAAGTTCTACCCAAAAAGGATAGAAGACATACATACACTCCCACTTCCACCCAACCAAACAAATTCTGTATTTGTTCTTTGTTGAACAAATACAATATTTACTTGGCCGGGCGAAAAGTGTAACTTTATTATTTTTATTAAAGAAATTACTGGCGCCATCTAAATTTTACCAGAATTATTTTATTCTACAGATTCACATTAGCTATGTTCGTTCGTGCCGCTCAGTGCTACACTTTCCGGCCAACCAAATAAATACTGTATTTATTGTATGAAAAACAAATACAGTATTTATTTGGTTGGCTAGAAAGTGTAGCACAGATGAGATAGAGATAGGGTAGACGTCTTTTGTTTCATAATTCTAGTTGTAGAGAGCTCCATTATAACTGCTTTTCAATAATAAGTTGTCATATACCGTGGGTGTCAAAAGTCCGCCCCATGTTTAACTTTTGTACTGTTTAAGGGTATATCCACAGGCTCGCATAACAACATAGTACCATCGCGGCCAATAAATCCACCTACAGCCAAAAATTAATCATATAATATGAATCATATTAAAACCAACTTTAAATACTTAAATTTTAAATTTTGACAAGAAATATCAAATTGACACAAATAATTAAATTGACATTTTTTTTTTTTTAATAATACCTTTTTAAAAGCGAATTAAAAAAAGAAGCAATTCTAACAGCAAGACTAAATGATGGTTTTAGTATAACAGCGATAGCTAATGAATTGGATATTTCAACGAATACGCTTTGCGACGCGAAAAAGAGAATTGAACTCAAGTTTTTGTATAAAATTAAAAAAACGGCACATTACCTTCCAAACATAACCAAACCACGAAACGAGGACTAGCGTTCTTATGTTTTATGTTCTTATGAAGTTTCTGGATAGGCCTTTAGATACCAACTTAAAATTTGGACCACTACTTTAAGGTTCATGCTGGATCAATTCAATCTAGTGTTATATTGGGTCAGTTTAATATTAAAATTCCATCTAGATCCTTGAGAAGTTATCCACTCCTGGAGGTTTCCTCCTGTAATACTGTTAATGCAGAAAATTCTCCAATGAACCGTATTGTAACATTCGTTAATTTAGCATGCAATACTGTTGATTTTTACAATTCTTCATATATGTTTAAAATTCAATTACGTCAACATTTAGGCATGTAATTTTGTTTTATATGGGTATATTACTCGTATTTTTTTTTTTGATTTTGTTTTATTATTTTAAAACCTATTATATTATATGAATATTATATAAATAACTTTGTAACTGCTATATGCGTAAATAAACGATTATTATTAACATAACCCAAATTATCGAGTCGCAGCGTGGTCTTTGTGCGGATGTGACCGCTTTGGCGGATTTACTAGATATGGGAACGTTAAATTATTATGTAACGCAAAATTTGGCCATTTGGCTATATAGGGGTTTTTAAGGTTGCTGAAATTGAATCTGATAATAAAAAAATCTACTCTACCCCCTGAAGGGCGCGGGCTAGTTTTCGTGAAAATTGATATATTGGGGTATTTGAGGTCGCTAAAACTGAATCTTAAAATAATTTTTTTCCAAATCCACTCCTTGAGGGGCAGGGAGTAGTTTTATGAAAATTGGTATATTAGGGTTTTTGAGGTTGAAAGTGAATCTGATAATAAAACAATTAATTTCACGCGCGGAGGTGAACAATTGGAAAGCTGGGCAGTGTATTTTTAATGAGTTATTTAAAATCGGAAAACAGTTTATTTGTTTTAAGATGCAAAATTTTAATTTGATGAATTTTATAAAAATTATAACATTTTTATGAATTTTTCCAAAAAATTTTAAATAAAAATAAAATACTAGAAAATCGTAAAAATATTCTGCCACGTGAAATTGAACAAAAACAGCAATAATTTTAATGTGTTTCCTTCAATCTTTAAAAAGAACTAACTGCCTTTTATTGTTGAAATAAAATTTGACAATAGAAATGTTCATGAATCTTCAAAATACAATTATTACTTTTATTGGGAGCTTCTGGGAAGGAGGCTTGTATTTTTTTTATTTTTGGGCACATTCATTTTGCCCTTGGTCAATATTATTTTATTACTTTTACTTTTAGTAATAGTAATAATTAAGCTCATCTAGTGAAATTAGAAATATATAAATTATTGTGTTACTTACAGAAAAATATTAATAACATCAACAGAACGAGTTGCTTTTCATCCGTGAAACGAGTAAATGTGCTTTCGGCAGGAATAAGTAATACGTTAAACGCGTTTAATTTTCTAGCACCAAGTCTTTTAGTATTAGTTATTTATTTATTTATTTGCTATCTTAGATATGCCCCAGAATCGATTTTATATATTTTATAGTGATTGTATGGAAGATGTGCAGTAAAATGACGAACATGTGATTATATTGGAGTAAGAAGGGAATTTTATGTTTTTTAATCATTTATAATGCTGATAAGTTTTGTTTTGGAAGTAACTAACACGTGAAGAAGTTTTTATACGTACAAAATTTTTTATATGCTAGCGCATGCGCAAATATAATTACAAATTAGAAAAAACTGCCTTGGCAACAGCTAACACAACCAACAGTAAACACGAAAAGGAAAGAAGGAAAAGAAAAAGAAAAGGTCTTACAGAAGACTGGAAATTTTATATATTTAAAACAGGAGTGGGCATGGCGAAAAGCCAGACAAGAACCACTCTTGGTGAATTGAGTAACTAAGAGGGATCTGGCTAATTATCTCACTGAGAAAAGGCCAAAATAAAGGAAGAAGAAGGAAGAAGAACATCAACAGAAAGAAAAACAAGAATTATAAATTAATAAACAAAAAAAAATTGAATAATATAAATTTTTAAGCGGTTGTTCTGATTTTTGGGTTCGAAAAATCAATTTTTTTTGTTGATTTTTTATATTTCTTTGTATGTGTAGAATACGCTCCTAAAATATTTTGACTTCTTTAAAAAGTTATACATATATACAGGGTTATTCAGAAATAAGTTCGGGAAATTTAAGAGGTGATTCTACGTTACAAAATATGAAAAAAAGTTCCTATAAAGGTTGGTCCGTAAATGAGCCCTAAGGGAGTTGCGGCCCTTTGAATATGGACATATTGAATGGGGAACAAAAAAGCACAAAAAATTTTTTAATGCTCCAGGGCGATTCTTCATTTAAAACTAAGCAAAAAAGTATTCTTCACCAAAACACCTAGATTTAATATTAAAGGAGTTACAGCCTTTTAAAAAGTAACATTTTTAGTGGCACAAAATGTTACTTCCTCTTAAATGCATTTTTTTAAACGGTTGCTCCTACAGTGTTACACTATATGACATTTTTTATGTATTTTTACTAAAGGAATATGTATTTATTCAAAAAGTCCAAAAAATGTATACATAAAAAAGTTTGGGGCAAAAATGTGTTAAGCCTAACATATTTTGTCCGTCTAGGCACGCCTCTGGATAAATTCAAAAAAAATAAATTAACATAAACTTATTGCCCTTATTAATACTAGTATACATGCGAAAGCTCGTCGCTCTAGCTTAAAGGGTACAAAAGTTATTAATTAAAAACATTATTTTTATTGCAATTTTAAAGAGCCGTAGCTCCATTAGGACTCATTTCCGGACAAACCTTTATAGGAAGTCCAAACCAAAAAAATAAATTAAAATAAACTTATTGCCCTTATTAATACTAGTACACATGCGAAAGCTCGTCGCTCTAGCTTAAAGGGTACAAAAGTTATTAATTAAAAACATTATTTTTATTGCAGTTTTAAAGAGCCGTAGCTCCATTAGGACTCATTTCCGGACCAACCTTTATAGGAACTTTTTTTCATATTTTTTAACCTCTTAAATTTCTCGAACTTTTTTCTGAATAACCCTGTATATGTATTAAAGAAAAAGTATTTTAAAGAAATAATGTATACATATGTATAATACATATGTATACATTATTTCTTCAAAATGTTTTACTCTTTTCGAGTAATATATTAGTGCCTACTTAGGAGAGCAAATAAAAACGTTCAAAAGTGCCGAAAAAAGAGTTTTACCCGAAAAGTTCGGGAAAAATGCCTAGCATAAATAATTATGTTTACAGAACAAATAAATAAGTACGACAACAAGTTTAACAAAAATTTAATGAAAAATTTCACGGTCGGAGGGTCTGAAGGCGCGTGGAAGGACCTTTTTCGGGGAATTTTGGCTTTTATTGCGTTCCATAAACGCATAAAACGCGCATTGTTATACGAAACGGGCATCAAACAAGCCATGAGACTGATTTTGCTGTCTCCTGTATTGTAATATAGCTGGAAAAGCACTGGTTTAGTAAAAAACAAAATGGTCAAAGGCAAGACTCAGGCATTGAGGTTTCCTTGCTAACTTTTTTCTTCCCTCTCTCTCTAGAACATTTTTTTGTGGAGAATTATTTGAGCTTTCTTTAGGTATACATATTTGTTCCTACGAGCGTGCGGAAAGATCACTCTTTCCGCACGCATACGCGTGTGGAAAGAAAGCCTTTTCCGCACGCATAAATATTGTTTAATTTCTTACTTGTGTAGTAATAATAATTTTATTACAGCACAATGGCCATATACTACAAAATAATAAAATGATTAAAAATAAAATAAAGCAAAACAAAAAAATTATAATTTATAAATAAATAAAATGATTAGGTCACTTGTAAGAAACAAAGGCGTCGCCAAGTGGCGATTTGTGCAGAAACCCAAAAGCAGTCCGAAGATACAAACGCTTTTAGGAAAACATTAGGACTGGAGAGTAGTGTTATTCTTGTTATATTTATTCATAATATTATAAAAATGTTTAAATTTCTTACCTGTTAATTGATTTTCTTGTTGAAAAATTATAAAAATAAGATTTATTTCGATTAATTTGATAAAATATAATTAGATTAGGTCACTTGTAAGAAACAAAGGCGTCGCCAAGTGGCGATTTGTGCAGAAACCCAAAAGCAGTCCGAAGATACAAACGCTTTTAGGAAAACATTAGGACTGGAGAGTAGTGTTATTCTTGTTATATTTATTCATAATATTATAAAAATGTTTAAATTTCTTACCTGTTAATTGATTTTCTTGTTGAAAAATTATAAAAATAAGATTTATTTCGATTAATTTGATAAAATATAATTAGATTAGGTCACTTGTAAGAAACAAAGGCGTCGCCAAGTGGCGATTTGTGCAGAAACCCAAAAGCAGTCCGAAGATACAAACGCTTTTAGGAAAACATTAGGACTGGAGAGTAGTGTTATTCTTGTTATATTTATTCATAATATTATAAAAATGTTTAAATTTCTTACCTGTTAATTGATTTTCTTGTTGAAAAATTATAAAAATAAGATTTATTTCGATTAGTTTGATAAAATATAATAGTATATTTTATTTTAACCCTGCTCGTAGGAAAAATATTGTTCCTAACGCATGCGTAAAGAGGCTTTTTCGCACTTGTTAGGAAAATAGCTATTTCCGTACGATAATTAATAATCGAGTTATCGATAAAAAAAATGGGTGACTAACATAATATATATAGATATTATCTACTCTTAATTTCCCTACTCCATAACGTCTCTTCTCCGTAACATCCTTACTCTATAACAACCCTACTCCGTAACATCCCTACTCCATAACATCTCTACTCCCCAACAACTCTACTTTGCTCTTTATGCACTCAATGGAGATTTCTCCCGTTTGATTAGACAGGGACAAAAGTTCTACCCAAAAAGGATAGAAGACATACATACACTCCCACTTCCACCCAACCAAACAAATTCTGTATTTGTTCTTTGTTGAACAAATACAATATTTACTTGGCCGGGCGAAAAGTGTAACTATATTATTTTAATTAAAGAAATTACTGGCGCCATCTAAATTTTAGTAGAATTATCTTATTCCACAGATTCACATTAGCTATGTTCGTTCGTGCCGCTCATTGCTACACTTTCCGGCCAACCAAATAAATACTGTATTTGTTGTATGAAAAACAAATACAGTATTTATTTGGTTGGCTGGAAAGTGTAGCACAAATAAGATAGTGATAGGGTAGACGTCTTTTGTTTCATAATTCTAGTTGTAGAGAGCTCCATTAGCCACTTTATAATAAATGAGTGGTTCGCGGAACAAGGAACTCTCTTCTTCTATATAATTTTATATTTTTCCTAGAAAGTGCTGGTCTATACGTAAAATTCTAGAATAATCGCAAATGTGTTATTTTAATAGACTCTTTGTTCGCGTTCTCATAACTTGTATTAATAAATGAGTAATTAATAAACTAAATACATATTTGACAGTGACTTACCATGACAAATATTCTTCTTCTTATTATTATTTTTCTTCTTCTTCTTCTTCTTCTTCTTCTTCTTCTTCTTCTTCTTCTTCTTCTTCTTCTTATTCTTCTTCTTCTTCTTCTTCTTCTTCTTCTTCTTCTTCTTCTTCTTCTCTTTATTTTTGGCCTTTGCCTGCAGCTCGCTGCTCTCTTGTTAATTTCTGCAGATGGTTCGTCTGGTTGTTACCATACCATCGCTTTCTTTTGGCCTTGACAATTTTGTTATGTCAAGTGTTGGGGGGTAGAGATGTTATGGAGTAGGGATGTTACGGAGTAGGGTTGTTGTAGAGCAGAGATGTTATGGAGCAGGGATGTTAAGGAGTAGGGGAATTAAGAGTAGAGATGTTAGTCTACCAAAAAAAATATTGTGCTTATTGCCTCTTTTTGGCCCTTTTGGCACCTACTTCACCCTGTTACTATAGTTTTCCTAAAAAGTTTATATGTTTATCATCCATTTTTTTTTCAGAATTTTAACTCTTATAGCTTTACATTACATTACATAGAGAATTTTTTTTAAATGTTACAAACATGATGAAATGTGTAATGAAAAGATTCGATGGGGTTCAATGAAAATAAATGTCATAAATTTTGTTTTCAACTTTTTGACAAAAAAATCTAAAAAATAGTTATACCTAGACTAGATTGTCGTTAATGCAATTTATTTGTGTGCCAAATTTCAGATTCTTAGGTTATATAGTTCCTGAGTTACTAAACCCTAAAAAGGCTGTATAAAAAAAAACTTTAAAAAAGTTATGAAGCGAATCTTAAGATTCGCGATTGTTAAAAGAGTAAAGCACTCACTTTAACATTTTAAACCAGTAAAGATATAAAAAAAAGTATTTACTCCTGTAAGCTGTTGGCTCCACCTCTTGCTAAATGCCTGAACGTTTTAGTTCATAAACTTACCGACTGTGGAGCCACTGTATTAAACCCATAGAAGGGTACTATCTTCATTGTTAAATACCATTAGTTCCTCACGTACAGAGTACACTACTTGTAGTGTTCTTAGCAGATTTAAAAATAAATTTAAAAATGCTTATATCAATATGTCCTGATTTTTATTAAAAAAAAAACAAATATTATTTGTTCACAAATAATTTAAAAGTCAGTAGTTCTGATATTTTTTTTACCTGTTTAATAAAAAACAACGACTTATGTTTTCCAAATTATTTTTCCAGAAATTACGTGACGCCATTTATTCCCCCCACTACGTCAAGTTGCCACAAATGTTTTTTTGAAATTTAGTATTTTTATTATTTTTTTGTTTTTGAAATTTTAAAGTATGTCGGATACGAGTCTCAAAACCGCCCAACAGATGGAGTGGACTTATGTCCGATCTTTCCATCAATTTTTTATAGTTTTTTTAAAATTGGCGCCTCCTATAATTTTTTGTTTTTTTTTATGAGAAAGTATTCTCGCTCATTCGAGACGGCTGGTTTGATTTGATTATATTATAGCTGTAATTATAGCTATTATAGCTCTAGCCGAGGGGCTGACCGCGTCTGAAATTTGTACAAAAGAGTTCCTTTTTGCAAAGAGTTCCTCAGAGTTCCTCTGAGTTCCTTCGGAGTTCCTTGGAATTCCTCCAGAGTTCCTCCCGAGTTCCTTTGGCTTGTACTTTAGATTTCCTCGCGGTCAGCCCCTCGGCTCTAGCTTAAAGCTAGGTTTGGACTTTTTGGGGACCTGAAGCTGTGAAAAGGAGCATAATAATAGGTACTAAAAATAATTGGGTTCATTTAGATTTTAAAATATTTATTTATTTTCATAATAATACTTTTTTTATCACCTAAATTTTATATCAAATAAAATAAATACTAAGACTACTCGATTTAAATAAATAATTATTTAATCTAATTCATCTAAATATTAATTTTTTTAATTTATTCTTAGTCCAGTCAAATAACGAGAAAAAAAGTCCAGTGTTAAATTGCAATAAATGTACACGGGCTGATATTTTAAAGGGTAGTAGTGGATAGTAACAGAACACTCCTATTAGTTTTTCACCGGGTGATTTGCGTAAGGGATGTCCGCTACCTTGAATTTTAGGGGTGAGTGCGGTTATCTCGCTAAATATGTATCTTAGGATAAAAATATATATAACCAATTTTGTTAAGGAGAAAATTTTCAACAATTTTTGTTTGGATCATTTTTTTAATATATTATTAACAATCGAGTTATAAATATTCAAAAAGGGCCATGTTGGGGGTAAAATTGTTTTTTTCGATTTTCAGCAAAAGTATTCATCGGAGAATAAAAGTGGTTATGAGCAAACTTGTAGCTCTTGAAATTCTCTATAAGTTCTCATATTATTCATTTTCAAAATTATTTTTTTACGGTTACAGTATGAAAATTAGTAATATATGAAACTTAGAGAGAATAAAGAATTTCAAGAGCAAAAAGTTTGCTCATAACCACTTTTATCGTCCGATGAATAATTTGGCTGAGAAATGGAAAAAACCAATTCCACCTCCAAGATGGCTATTTTTAAATTAACTCGATTGTTATTAATACATTAAAAAAATAATCCAAACAAAAATTGTTGGAAATTTGCTCCTTAAAAAATTGTTTATATGTATTTTTATTGTAAGATGCATATTCAGCAACTCACACCTAAAATACAAGATGGCGGACACTCCTTAACAAATCACCCGGTGAAAACTAACAGGAGTATACTGTTACCATCTACTACTAACCTTTAAAATATCAGCCCGTGTACATTTATTGCAATTTATATTTATTATTTGACTGGACTATCTATGAAATAATCAGATTCATTTAAAATTTATTAAAATATATTTTTTTACATTTTTTTAAATTTCCCAAAGTGAAATAAAATGTCACTAGGTTAAAGCTAGCTAAAATAATTTATTTTAATTTATTTATTTTAAATAAAAATTAAATGTGGACTTTTGTAAGAAAATATACATTTTTCGGCCATTCTAAACCTTAACGTTAACATTTTTTATGAAATATGAAATCTAATTTTAAGGGTACGTACAATTTTTATAGAATATAATATAATATTCTTAAGATAATTTTTTTAGTTGTTTCCACAAAAAGTCTACATAGTATTAAAAAACTTCGCTTACGATTGATCGCAATTGTCAATATCGATACGCTTATATTAACAAAAATTATTTTTTATTATTTGCGTGTCATAATAATTCATTAAAGCACGAATTTGTTTTTAGTTTATCACATAAAATATGCACAGAAAAAAAACATTCCTTGAACCAAGGACACGTGTCTTTCGATATTTTCAAAGCCACATTCTCTTGTTTTAAGGCTAGATTTTTTTTTTGAACCAAAGAATAAAGAGCACGGGTTTTTGAATAAAGATCCGCGCTCTTCATTCATGGAAATTGACATTGGTTCAAAGAAATGCTAGACTTGAAACAAGAGAAAATGGATTTGAACATATCGAAAGACAAGTATTCTTGGTTTAAGTTTTTTTTCTGTGTGCGCAAATAGAGAAATTTTTTGTAAAAAACTCGTTTCATGAGTTTTTTTATCGCACGCAAGTTTGAATAAAGATCCGCGCTCTTCATTCATGGAAATTGACTTTGGTTCAAAAAAATGCTAGCCTTGAAACAAGAGAATATGGCTTTGAACCTATCGAAAGACAAGTATTCTTGGTTCAAGTTTTTTTTCTGTGTGCGCAAATAGAAAAAAATAGTGTAAAAAACTCGTTTCATGAGCTTTTTTATCGCACGCAAGTTTGTTTGAATAAAGATCCGCGCTCTTCATTCATGGAAATTGACTTTGGTTCAAAAAAATGCTAGCCTTGAAACAAGAGAATATGGCTTTGAACCTATCGAAAGACAAGTATTCTTGGTTCAAGTTTTTTTTCTGTGTGCGCAAATAGAAAAAAATAGTGTAAAAAACTCGTTTCATGAGCTTTTTTATCGCACGCAAGTTTGTAAAACAAGGGCATAGAGTTTTCTAAGGAACAAGATAAAAATGGCTCTTATAAATCTAGGTTTTTAGTATAATATTTAAGCATTGTTCAAGTAGAATGGCACAGGCGCCTTCACCAAAATTTAAACTAATTATACAACTCGTTATTTAACAACAATTAAGTTACGAAAAATTGGGACGTGATGGGAAAAAACTGGAATCATTTTCAAGATCAGCGTCCCAAAATTGGTCAAAAACAACTGCTTTTATACCATAAAGCAGTTTCTGGCAGATTAGTGTTATATTTAAAAAAAATAACTTACTACAAAAGAGTTTCACATGAGTCGAGAAACCTAACTTCTCGTCTCGATTGTCGGGAGTCTCGATTTTCGAGACTTTTGACATTCTACAGAGTACATAGTATCACGCGTCGAAAATCCCCACAGTACGCCAGACAATTTTTTACTTTTGCCGATGATAATTTTTTTTACCTTTTAAGTCTTGATCCAAAATCTCGGCTCTCGACGACTTGATTCACAGACAAAAAAGATTCCTTGAACCAAGGACACGTTTCTTTCGATATGTTTAAAGCCATATTCTCTTGTTTTAAGACTAGCATTTCTTTGAACCAAAGTCAATGTTCTTGATTGAAGAGCACGGGTTTTTGAATGAAGATCCGCGCTCTTCATTCAAGGACATTGACTTTGGTTCAAAGAAATGATAGCCTTGAAACAAGAGAATATGGCTTTCAACGTGTTCTTGTTTCAAGAAATCCTTTTTTTTCTGTGTTTTATTACACTCTTGTCTAGATTTTTTCTCGAAATCGAGACAAAACGAGAAATCTCGAATTTCTTGATTCTCGTGAAACCCTATACAAAACCTATTTAGGCTTTGATTTCCTAGAATAGCGTTATAAACCAGCAACATTGTAACCTGCAATGTTGAAACCAGCAAAAGTCTACCCTGAGTTAATAAAAAAGCTATATTTTGTGGAAATATGAGAAATTTTCTACAAAAAAGTCCGATATGGCAAAATAGAACACATTTCGTGGTTATACAGGGTGAAAATTTTCTTTTAAAACGGTGCCTCACTTTAAAACAGTGCTCATGACGCACCGGTGCGTCATCGCTTTATTTCTAGAGGGGCACGCCTCTGAGAGTCTCAACTAAACTAGGCTGTGAGAAAATTACGGATTTAACATCTGGACTTATTTGTTCTCACCTAACACCAAGTAAGAATAAAAAGACTAAAATTCTACTTTTGCCCCGGCATACCTTATGTCAGTATTAAGTGGTCCCGATAACTCACCACGTAACTCTTATTCCGTAAAAGGTGGCTACTAACGTACTCTAGTTGAATTTTTAAAATTTTGACCACAGTGCATCATATTATAAAGTGTGACGCACCATTTTAAAGGATGTTTTTCGTGCTTTATTACTGTGGGCTGCAAAATTGATTTGAGATCCCCATTTTGTAAATAAGCTGTTTTGGACTTTATTGTTGAAATGTTTACTTTCCCCAAAATCACTAAATCAACTTTTACTGATAGAAACGCTATTCTAGGAAGATTCATAGAGGGCCATCCACAAATGACGTTTTTGACCTCCTTTTAACTCCCCACGCTACATCACGCCAAATCATTATTTAAATAGGGTGATTTAGAAATAAGTAACAAAATGTTAAGGAGTTATTCTACATCAAAAAACATGAAAAGAAGTTCCTATAAAGGTTGGCCCGTAAATAATCCCTCGCCTTTATAATAATTAAAAACAATTTTTCTGTCGTACTCTTCGGAGGGCCGTAGCTCCCTTAATGCTCATTTTCGGACCAACCTCTATAGCAACTTTTTTTATATTTTTAGATGAAGAATCACCCCGTAACATTTTATAGCATATTTCTGGATCACCCTGTATAGTAATGTTAAATATTTTAGTAATGATTGCTATACATTTTAGCAAATTATCACATAATGTTTTTACATGTACGTTTCAATCTCTCTTATTTCTTTTTCATCACGCGTAATGCGTGATCTTATCATTTGTAAATGACCCCTTTAATTCGTCAATACTCAATAAATTAAATAAGCTATTAAAATTTTCCTATCTAACCTATTTTACACCTGGATGTCGTAATTCTTGTTGTAAAAATGGCTTATAAGGCTTAAAGCAACCCCATTCGTCCATCCGAAGCCGCTCTGGACCTCGTATTCGCCGCCGCCCCCGTACTTTCCGGGGTAACGGGCGTCGTATTTTTCGAACATCGCGTTGTTTTCTAGGAAGCCTAGCATGTTTGATTTGATCCAACGTTTTGTGAGCTCGTAGGCCACGGCTTTGGCTTCTGGGTCTTTGGATTTGTCCAGACCCATGATGACGATGTCCTGAAGGGGGGGCCATGAGTTAGGGAAGTCCCATTGTTGGCCGGATTCAATTAGAGATGTGGGAATACCACCTAAAAACAGATAATAAAAAACTATAAATATTCGAAAAACTATACAGGGTGTCTCAGCTAAGACAGATCAATCGTTTTTTGATGTTTTTATTAAAGCTATCAGAACAAAATTTATGTCGGCCAATATACACCCAAAAGGCGATATTTTTGCCCAAACAAAAGTTTTCTAATGGATTAAATTTCTGAGATACAATTTTTTTGTCGCTTTAAATAATATTTAAAAAAAAAATGATTATATTATTAAACTATTCTTTAATTTATTTTAATTTTGAGTTTATTTTTTAATAAACGGTACATACCTTGATAATCCATAATTCCTTGATTCTTGAGGTACCCTGTCGCCCTACGTCCCAACTCGGCGCCCTTAGATTTTACGTACGATTCGGTCCAAAGGGGCGCAAAATTACTGGTGTAAAAATTGCGCCTGTGGTCGCCCGTCTCGATGTCGAAATCGTACCAGATACCATCCTCCTCGTTGTAAAGGATTTTTTCTATGGCCTTTGTCCATTCTTCTGCTTTTTTGTGCCAGAACTCGCTTTTTTCTTCATTTCCTGAAAAATAAATGAAACAAGCCGTGAAGATATGTAATGCTACGCATTCTATCATATAATATTCACTGTGGATGGTATATTGCATAGCTTAGTGTCAAATAACCTATTGTTGATAATACTGTGGGAGGCATAGCGTAGTGGCTAGCGCGTATGTATAGCAAGCCTACTAGCGTGAGTTCGATTCTCACTAGCGCCGATTTGCCTTTTTCAGTTAATTAATAAGTGAAATTTGGCGAAGGCGATAAGTGAAACGGACACTCCCTAGAAACTGGTTCGAAAGTCAGTATAAGCCGGTGGTTCCCTCTACTACTATCCCACACAAGTCCTGGACTTAGGGGATGCTTAATTAAGTAGAATAGTACGAGGTTAAACAAACAAACATAAACAAACAAACTGTTAAAAAATTATTGTATAAGTACGATTTATTAGCCTAATTACACTGCCGCGGCATTAAATTCAAGACACCTAAAAAAATGACATATTTTAAATTCAAATATTTCGAAAACTAATTAATGGATTAGACTAATTCTTTTTTTGTTTTGAAGCTTAAACATTCTCTACTTTTGTTTGTTTTAAGAATGATTATTTTTTTTTTCGTATTAACAGCAACAAATAATGTACAACTATGTTTTTTACCCCATCTTCTAGGACTTGCATGGTACGCCACTGCAACTGTTTATCAAATTATTAAAGTCTTTCTTATTGCCGCAGTTTTAATAAATATGTTCTTTTTTATTTTTTTGTAGTTTTAGTTCTGGTTTAGGAGATATTAGGATTTTCCTGGAAGTCGTAATTTTTTCAATTTTTTAGGTGTCCGGAATTTAATGTGCGGCAGTGTATTAAAATAAATTTGTTTTATGATGTATTTGCGTATATAAATCATAATTATTATGCGATATAAATATTTAATAGACGTCTACCTTTTGATAACGGCAAATTACTGTCGGTAATTATTAATTACTAATTAATAACAATTATATTTTTAATAATTAAACTATAAAAAATTCCTATATTTTATTTATTACTTTATCTTGTTCTGTGGTCTTTTTATTTTACACTGTAATTTTAAGAAAAATATGAAATGCAAGAATTTAACATCAACAACACGTTAGTGGTACTATGTGCCTGAGACACACATGTCTTCGACTTGCTACCATTCAAAGTCTCCAGACTAGGAGGGGTATGAGTAGTTGTCTATATCTAGCAATAGGTGGTGCACAAGTCTACATCAATCTAATGACTATATTCCTTGAGAATAAAGTCTAAAAGCGTTTTCTTAATCAGCGTGCAGAGTTGACTCTTGGTACTGAAGAGGGCCAGCAGTCCGAAACTGTCAGTCTACCAATATCACTCTGTATGATGGAATAATAAATTAACTTCATTATCATGTATGAATTCTGTACCAATTTTCAAAAAAAGTCGCCTGCGGCGCTTTTCTTGGTTAGTGTCACTTGGTAAAAGATTTTTAGAATCAATTTCCAATTACCCCTACAAAAGCTATTGTAAAGTCTAGATCCGCCCCTGATTTTATATCCCATCTATAATAGTTTTTAAGGAGACAGTCCTTTAGAAATAGTTGCTTTAGAAAACACATTTTAGCAGACATTT